>APFE030127595.1:205447-241319 GCA_000404065.3 Pinus taeda | reverse complement strand
CAGGGTCTACCCCCCTTAGCCGCGGGAGACAGGCTTAAACGGAGGGATCGGGGATCAGAGTGACAGCCCCCGGTCTGAGCGTTGTCGTGTCAATCTGTGCGACAACAGGTCCAAAAATAACGGTGTCACTTATGTGCTTGTTTACTTTCAGTTGATGATTTGTAAATGTTGATACTGTACTTGTTAAGTATTTACATAGTAAATAACTTGTTAAGAAATTAAACAAGTAGGAAGAAATAAATCAGATAGTATAGGAAGAATTTCTAACGGGTTAAACTTAGAAATTCTAACATGGTATTAGAGGGTGGTTGCAGATCATAGGATAACTGAAGGCATCAACCGAGCAGAGCAGTAGTAGCAGAAACAACTATCCCGAGTGACAAAAGTTGTTCCTAGCAAAAAGAAACAAGGAAGGGGTTACGCAAAGGGCTTGCGTCATCAATTCGAGACAGGAGGAGGATCAACACAGAGGCAGAGAGGAGTAGACATAACCTACTCAGTGCCCAGTGATGTTTCTTAGTCAAGAAGGATCGACGCTGTGGCCAGGAGGTGCAGATTTTGCTGGTGTCGAGATTGCGGAGAGCCTAGAGGGTCAGTCCTTCAAGTTGCTGGGATATAGGAGGTTGCGGATAATTTGCGGAGTGAAGCTGGTGGGGTACTATGGTCAGAACAGTACCTAGCGGGGCAAGACCAAGGAGGAGGGATTTCCAGAAGGGAAATCAAGACTCAGAGGTAGTCGAACCGAGGACTTCTGGGAGGAAAGTAAAGAGACTCGGAGGCGTTGGAAGAAAAGCAACATAGTGGCTGTGAATGGACTGAGAGATCAGGATAGGTTGGACAGAGCATCCAACTTCGTGGTCTGGAAGTCCAGTATCTTGTCCATTCTAGATAGATATTGCATCAAGGACTTCGCCTTGAAAACAATAGCGATCCCAGTTGGCCCAGTTGAGAATGAGAAGTACAAGGAAGCAATGGCCAGGGCGAAGTGCATCGTCCTTGATGGGGTCAAAGATCATGTGGTGCCACATATTGTCGAGAAAGACACGATAAAGGAGATGTGGGATACTTTGACGACATCGTATCAGGGCACTTCTGCGCAGCTCAAGATGCTATTGGAGAATCAGCTGTGGTCATATCAAATGCAAAAGGGGGAGCAGATAGATCTATACCTCCTCAGATTGCAGGAGATTCGGGACCAACTTACTTCCATAGGGGCCACGCCGGATCAGGAGTTTATGGTGAGGACCACCCTGAATGTAGTCTTCGAGAAGTGGGAGACATTTGTCCAAGGCATTTTGGGCAGAGTTCCTCTTCCAGGATGGGAAGAGATGTGGGCAGCTCTTCGCCAAGAAGAGATCAGATGGTTGACCAAGGCGGGGAGTAGCAGCAAAGGAGGTCGAATCAAGAAAGAGGAGGAGAAGGAGGATGCAGCTCTCGCATCTGCGAGACAGCAGGGGAAGAAGAAGAAAGACATCTCCAAGGTAAAGTGCTTCCATTGTGGGGAGCTAGGTCATTATGCAACCCAGTGTCTTAGGAAGAAGAATAAGGGAGAGGCTTCTGACTCCAAGGCAGCTTTAGTTATAGCGGAGAAAGAAGTCAAGACTGATGACGACTGTGCCATGAGTGCTCATGTATCTCTAGAGAAGAGGTGGGGTGACATCGAGTTGTAGTCAGGAGGACAAGAGAAGATGAGGGGTAGAATCCTTGAGGTGCCCAAACTCTTGGATCATATCCGGCTATGGGAGCCCTTAACAACAGTAGCAGGATGACGGATGTCGGGTAGAAGCAAGATGCAATGGAGCGACAAGGCAGTGCTAGAGTGCAGAGGTTTTGTAGCAGCGCAGAGGGGGTTGCAGCAATGCGAGAGGCACAAAGGTGTTTGCAGTAGCACAGAGGGAGCACATGATAGCAACAGAGGTAGCTTTAGCATCAAGAGGCTTCTAGGCTAATATGGATGTCAAAATGTGGGTAGATCAGTTACTTACTTCTCGGTAACTGAGTTGCAGTGCAGCAGTTAGCAGTGGTAGTGCTATGGGCAACATGTTGAGAAGGAGCTGCAGTACAGATGTGGTAGTGGCAGTGGCAGTGGCAGTGTCATGGGCAGCAGTACATAGGATGTTAAGTAGTGTTCCACAGGGATGCGTCCCCCAGGGTCGGGTGCATGCACACCTCGCACCCCACACACCTGGGATGAGGGGATGTTTGGGGAAACGTTTCCCCACGTCCCCCTTTTGGGGAGACGCGGGGAGATGCAGGGGGGGACGTTTCCCTAGTGTGGAGGACACGACTCCCCAAAAAGGGGACTCTTGGGCGTCCCCCCTCAAAATGGGCTATGCGTCCCCCCCTTAAATTTGCTTGTAAACAATGATTTATGACATGGAAAACCGAATATTTGACCATATTTCCCTACTAATGCTATGCAATTCATGGTAATGTTAAATTCTTAAAGTAAAAGTGACATTCTCCTTTATCTTTCATTTTTATCCTTTTACTTAAAGTTTTAACATTACCATGAAATGGCTCAGGATGTTTGAGAGTGGTTCCAACCTCATTGGATTTCATATGGAGAAAGTAGAAGTTAGATCTCACTCAAAATCCAGCAGATTTAACAGTTTTTCAGGAATTCAGGATTTGATGGATTGCAATGTTTCCATTGCATTTTGTCATGTACAAGGGTATGGAATTAGTATTTAATCAAGAGCACCAAGCCCTCTGTGTATTTTAGAGTGACTTTTAGACTCATCACTCCACCGTTTTTGAGTTTTAGCTATATCAATTTACTATTCTAGACTTTAGATTTCAGTATCTATTATAGTCTATTTTTCTTAGTACCAATTAGATTCTAGAATGATGAATGATGAATTTAAATTTTAAATCAATTTAGAATCTAGAGTGATGAATTTAATTTTTAAATCAATGTAGATTCTAGAATGGTGAATAATGAATAATGAATATGGATTAGAGTATTTCAATATTGAATCTTGTGGTCTATGGATGAATCATGTATGTATTAGTAAGGATGATGAGTATGGATCAATGTATTTCATTATTTAATTTAAATATGTACGTATTATTGTATTTATGTTTTCATTATAGAATATGAATTTGATATATATATATATATATATATATATATAATATATATAGATATAGATATATATAATATATATAATAGATTAAAAAGAAAAAAATTAATACCCCCGATGTCCCCCCGTCCCCCCTAAATTTCCCTAAAATTTGAGGGTACTCCCACATGTCCCCTTTGTGCGTCTCCCCGCACCCGCGTCTCCTTGTCCCAGAGTCTCGGTGGAACTTTGATGTTAGGCAGAAGGCCAAGCATCAACACAGGTACTGTTGTGGAAGGATCAGTGTGATGGAGCATTACTAGAGCACGTTCCTCGCTACGAGGGAGTGTTGATTTGTGGTAGCATCGGATGTGCTCTAGCCATGAAAATTGGTGGAAAGGCTAAAGCACATGCGATCTGCAAGACCTGGAAATGGTTTGAGGAAATTCCACGCAGTTAGAGAGATATTAAAATAATTAATATTTTTAATGGAGTTCCTAAGTCTAAACTTAGGAAAATTAAAATATTGGGTATTAATATAAAATTGGGTGAGAAGGTTTTAAATGACATGGATCAAGCCAATCTAATCTTAGATGGTGATTAGAGACTTAATATTGACCGTTGAAGACTCAACAGGAAAAGTATAAGAGGAGGCTTGAGGGTCAGTTGGAGACACATTAAATTGATTAGTTAGTTCGATTTTTCTGGGGCGAAGTTTGCTGAGAAAATCGAAGAAGTGATCTGAGTTGCAGTTGAGGGGTAGTGAATACATAGCAGAAAGGCATAGTTGGTACTAGAGAGGCAGTGCAGAGCCCAGAGAGGTTAACGCAGAGGCAGTTGGAGGCTACGAAGAGGCAGCCAAGAGCTATGCAGAGCCGGAGAGGCTAGCGTGTGAGACGCAGAGGGTCCATGGGCTGACGTAGAGGCTCCAGAAGCTCATGCAGAGGCTCCAGAAGATGACGTAGAGGCTAGCAGAGCTAACGCAGGGCCTAGAGGCAATGCTAGGAGGTTTTCGTGGGACAGACTGGCAACTGGTGAGCCGGATAGGGTGACGTAGAGCAACAAAAGCTGCAATTGTTGCTATGGGATCGTTCATCCAGTGATTTATCAGCCGGAATATATGTCTCCGAGTGAGAGGTGCTACTACTGAGGGCATTCTCTGTTGGGTGAGCCATTTCTAGCACCCTAATTGTATTCTGAAAACTGCATAATAATAAAACCCTCTGAATCACTGCACCGATTTTCCCGCATTGGGTTTTTCCGAGGACATTTGTCCAAAAATAATGATGTCACTTGTGTGCTTGTTTACTTTTAGTTGATGATCTGTAGATGTTGATACTGTACTTGTATTTATTTTCAGTATTTACATAGTAAATAACTTGTTAAGGAATGTAACAAGTAGGAAGAAATAAATCAGATAGTACAGGAAGAATTTCTAACGGGTTAAACTTAGAAATTCCAACAGGTCAATCGTCTGATCTCTTCTTGTCGAAGAGCTGCCCACATCTCCTCCCAAATGCGAAGAGAAGCCCTGCCTCATATGCTTTGGACAAAGGTTTTCCAGTCTTTAGTGACTGCATTCATGGTAGTCTTAACCATAAATTCAGCATCTAGTGTAGACCTTATAGAAGTTTGCTCATCACAGATCCTTTGCAACCTGAGAAGGAAGGGATTGATTTCTTCTCCCTTCTGCATCTGAAACTGTGTCAGCTGACTCTCAAGCAACATCTTCCGCTGAACGGAAGTTCCCTCGTACAATGTGGTCAAGGCCTCCCACATCTCCCTTGTTGTGTCTTTCTCAGCAATATGTGGGATCACATGATCCTTGACCCCATCCAGGATCATGCACTTTGCTTTTCCCTGACCCTCCTCGTACTTCTTGAGAGGATTAGCATCAATCAGAACAACAACCGTCCTCAAGGCATAATCCTTCATGTGATATTTATCCAAAACTGTCAGGATCCTGGCCTTTCAAATGACAAAGTTGGATGCTCCATCCAACCTACCCTGATCCCTCAGTATGTTAATGACCATCTTTGCTCAAATGAATGTCGAACTGATTCTCTTCTCCCTCTTTCGTTGCTACCCTAGCAAAACTCGGATTTGGATATCTTTGGTGCTAGAAATCCTCTAAGGAACAAACTGCCTCTGAATCTTGATTTCCTTCACGAAAATCCTTCAGCCAACCACTGTCAAACCACCCATCTCTAATCACTCTTTGTTGCTACTTAATACTGGATCTAGATTTCTTGGGAAGAAATCTTCTGAGGAACTGATTCCCTCTATTTTGCTTCTGCGCCACTAGTTATTGTTCTGTACCAATAGAATCAGTACCCCACCAGCAACTCCAGATGAAGTTTGCGTTGCAACTCTAGCCACGTCAACCGGAAAAACAAGACTCAACAGTGTCTGCGCTAGCCCAGTAACCACTGCACTGCCCTCTGCAGCAACAACGTCACCCAATCAGGGTGACGCAGGCTCTGTGTGAGCCTCCCTTGGTGATAGTGTCACCCCTCCTCTGCACTCTTGGCCTAAAACTGCGTTGTCTCTCAGGACAATTGTCTTCACACACAGATTTTAATCTGTCCTTTCACTGATGGCTTCAGTCCTACTTGATCTGCAAGTGCTCCGATACCATGTGAAATTTTCTGAATCTAACAAATCAGAAATCCTACCGCAGTAAACTGATTTGCATTACCTACTTGTGTTCTTCATTTTAACAAGTTATTTTCAGAAATATTCAGAAAAATATTAATTCAAATACACTACAGCCTACACCAATATACAGATCAAGTACTGAAAAATAAATGAGACAATCACACAATGTACACACATATTTTTGGACTAAACGTCCTCAGAAAAACCCAGTGTGGGAGAACCGGTGCAACAGATATGAGGGTTTTATTATTAAGCAGAATTATAAATACAACTAGGGTGCCAAATCTGGCTCACCCAACACAGAATAAACCCGACAGAAGTACCTCTATCCGGAGACAGATATTTTGGTGGATGCAGCAACTGGATGAAGAAACCCCACAGGTGACTGCATTATCCCTAGTGCTGTGCAATGATAGTTGCTCCCAACTTCGCGCTGGAACTGTGTCACCTCCTCTAGGAGTTGCGTCACCTTCCCGGCTCAGAAATCGATTTGCTGAATTGATGCCCAATCTACCTCACAGAAACCCCAGTGTTGCTTCTAAGTGACTGCATCAACCCTTCAGCCTCTGTGTCACCCTCCCGGAGTTGCATTGTCTCTCCCTGGTGTTGTGCTGTCTCTTTGTTATGTATTCTCTGCCTTTGACGAAAGTCCCATTGCCGAAATGCCCCTCTCTGCATTAGAAGCTCACTCCGAAATTCTCAACAAACCACGCCCCAGAATTTCGATCTAGCTCAAGTGTTGCTCTCACTGTGTGTATTCTCCAACTGACCCCAAGCCTTCCTTTATACTTTTCCTGTTGAAAAATCAACGTTTGTGATCTAATATCTAATCAATGGTTGAGATTAAATTAGACTTGATCCTCGTCTCTTAAAAGCTTTTCACCCATATTTTCATTAATACCCATTATTATTTTAGTTTTCCCAAGTTTAGACTTAGGAACCCCATTAAAAATATTAATTATTTTAATAAAATACATTTCGGGTGGAATTTCACTAAACGATTTCTGGGACTTGGACATGTCATGGGTTCTAGCCCTTCCACAAAATTTCGGAGCTAGAGCACATCTGATGCTACCCAAAAAGCAACATTACCTAGGTTGTTACATAATTAAATGGTCGTACCAGCACCATTTACATTACAAATTTGCGGAATGGGTTTACAATTACATAATAAGTTGGTTGATAATTCTGATCATTTTACAAAAAATTGGCACAACTGCTTCCTTCGAACCGTGACAAAATGTGTACAACATATCTTACAAGCCATTGTCTATTATAATCTTGGGAACATTTTTTGGCACCGTTTAATTTGAGCACTTTCTCTTATGGTGAAAATTTTGATTTATTCATTGTTTAAGTACTTCAGTGTCCTAAATTGAAAATCATTGTATCTTGTCTTTAAGCACTTAGGGTCTTTAACAATCTCACCTTAAGAGCATTCATTCATACTTTGCACTTGCACCCTAGGCCTAGTTTTGCACTCATTAATTAACTTCCAAGCATAACCTTGGTCAATAGAGAGATAGGCCCACCTTTCTCACCTAGTTTGCGAAGTCTAGACCCTCTTTAGTGGTTAACACGATGACTTTGCAGTCATTAGAGTTACAGTCTTTGCAGCACTAGAGGCCTCAGGTGGTTAGAACTCAAGGGGAGGGATCGCTAATCAAGCCATATCTTGCTTCCCCTTGGTTTCTCTCTCACAAACTACTCTAGAGACTAACTTCAAAACAATTTAGATAAAGGATTCACAAAGGTAGGCATATAATTTAAAATAAAAAAAGTCTCTACATCTCACTTAGATCTTAGGCTTTGCATTTCATCTAGGATAGTGAAGCTTCCTAAGGCAACAACTGTTCATCTGGTCACTTGGTAATAATTCATATAAATCAAGTATTTGACTCCATTAAGGCATTGGTCTTTCAAGATAAATCTAATCTAATCATTGAGCTTGCTGAATTAACCAAGTTGCTAGGCCATTCAGTGGTGTCTCCCGGACTTGCTAGTTTCCAACGAGTCTCTCATCTTCACATTTCATAGGGACCACGCCCCCTAGTCTGCTATAGGGAGACAACTAGAACGGAGAGGACGGGATCAGAGTGACAATCACCGCCCTGAGTCGTTGTCGCATTTACCTGTACAAAATGGGTGACAACAGGACCTAAATTCTCTGTGTCTCATTTTGTTCTTGGTTGTCTTCTATTGTGCATTTGGCTTATGTTATATCTACAATTTCTTAACTAATATTGCAGTAGAAAGAGCTTTTTGGAATAATTAATTGTTTCAACATAGAACATCCAAATTTCAACATGACCTAGGACCATCCATAGTCTAAAGTGAGAAAAGCACAACCATTGAAGTGAAAATGGTGATTTGCCTAAGTTTCCTTCAAGGTTTCATCCTTGTGCTTAGGACTTTTACACCTAGTGAGAATCTAGGAGGTTATCCCCCCCTGGGCCTCTTGAGAGCCAATCAAAAGTGAGGGAGAAATTGTATTAAGGTTATAATGGTATGGATCCCATCCGTTACACCAAAGTTGCATCAATGGCTGGACTTTCCACTTGGATGCTAGTTTTGGCAGTAACAAAGTGGAATATTAGAATAGAAAACAGGGAGAAGATTATCGCATAGAAGGAAATCAAAAGCGATAACATGTATTGTACTCCATATTGAGACAATCTTTCTTTGTATCATGCATTATTATCTAAGAGGAAAAGAGCAAGGTAGAGTCCACATTTCTTGTTGGGTTTTCCACATTGTGTTTCCTAAGTGCATCTTGTGTTCACTATGTTAATGGTGTGCTCTGTTTTTGCTAATGCATCTTTTCTCTTGTACTCTAGTTTATTTCAATATTTTGAGTTGTGTGCTTCTAAAGTTCTAATATGATATCATAGTCATGAGTAATCACTACATAGTATAGCATAACCTCACAACATGCTTCTAATATTACATCTTAATCATAAGTAACACTACATAGTATACCATAACCTCATGGTATTTACAGTAGCATTTTGAGACCTATTGTGATGAATGGAATAACCATGGCAGTTAAAATATCATATTTGAGGAACCTGGGAGACAAAATATCTCAATGCTATCATTTATTTATATCATGTTGATTTGGGGTAGCATCGAATGTCCTCTAGCCACGAAAATTGGTGGAGAGGCCAAACCACATGAGATCTCTAATACGCAAAAATGGTTTGGGTAGATTCTAAACAGTTTGGGAGATATGAAAATAATTAATATTTTTAATGGAGTCCCCAAGTCTAAACTTGGGGAAAATAAAATATTAATATAAAACTGTGTTAGAAGGGTCCAAAAGTGATGGATCAAGCTAGAGTTAATCTTAGTAGTTGATTAGGGACTTAATCCTAGCTGTTGAATTGTCAATGAGAAAAGTATAAGAAGAGGCTTGAGGGTCATTTGGAGAACACATCGAGTTGATTAAGAATTTGATTTTCTGGAGCAAGGCTTGCTGAGGAAATCGAATGAGTGATAAGAGTGCAGCTGAGGGGAAGTGAATATAGAAGCAAAGAGGCAGAGAGGGTACTGGGAGCATCAATGCAGAAGCCAGGAGGGAGGGACGCAGAGCCAACTAGAGGCCACGTAAGCTAGTCAGGGTCCACGCAGAGGTAGCCAGGAGCTGTGCAGTGCTAGAGAGAGCCAGCGTGGGTGACGCAGAGACTCTAGAGGCTAACGCAGTGCCTCCAGAGGCTAACATTGGGTTGATGTTGGGCCATAGATATGGACACTGGAGATTTCGTGGCGCAGATTGGAGCTGAGAGCTGTGGGATTGTTCATCCGGGGTTTTAGCCGAAATATCTGTGTTCGACTGAGAGGTACTACTGTCGAGATCATTCTCTGTTGGGTGTGTTGATTTGGCACCCAAATTGTATTCTGAAACTGCTTAATAATAAAACCCTCAGATAGTTGCACCGATTTTCCCGCATTGGGTTTTTCCGAGAACATTGGTCCAAAAACAACGGTGTCACTTGTGTGCTTGTTTTTCCTTCAGTTGATTATCTGTAATGTGTTGAGCATGTACTTGTATTTATTTTTAGTATTTACATGGTAAATAACTTGTTAATCAAACAGAAAAAGTAGGTAGAAATAAATCAGAGAGTACATGAAGGATTTCTAACAGTTAGACTTAGAAATTCCAACATGGTATCAGAGCGTGGTTGCAGATCACAGGAGAACTGAGGGCATCAGCTGAGCAAAGCAGCAGCAGCAGAAACAACTGTCCCGAGTGACAGAAGTTGTTCCTAGCAGAAAAGCAGCAAGGAAGGGGTGACGCAGTGCCTGCATCATCAAGTTTGAGCCAGGAGAAGGATCAACGCAATGGCAGAAAAGAGCAGACCTAACCTACATAGTGCCCGGTCATCTTTCTCAGTCAGGAAGGATTGACGCCTGTGGCCAGGAGGTGCAGATTTTGTTGATGTTGGGATTATGTAGAGTCTAGAGGCTCTAACCTTTAGTTTGTTGGGGCATAGGAGGCTGTGGAGAAGTTGGGGAGTGAAGTTGGTGGGGTATTGTGGTCAGAACAATACCTAACAGGGCAAGACCAAGGAGGAGGGAGTTGCTACTGAGGATTTGTAGCCAAGAAATCTGGATCTGTGGTGCAGTTGCACTAACGATCGGAGTGGGGGCATCTCGACATTAGCAAAGGGGTTTCCAAGAGGGAAATCAAGGCTCAGAGGGAGTCATACCGAGAACTTCCAAGAGGGAAGTAGAGAGACTCGAAAGAGTCGAAAGAGGAGCAACGAGATGGCAGTGAATGGGGTAAGAGATCAGGACAAATTGGACAAAGCCTCAAACTTCGTAGTTTGGAAGGCCAAGATCTTGTCCGTTCTAGACAAGAATCGTCTCAAGGACTTCGGCTTGAAAACAATAGCGATCCATTTGCCCGGGTGAGAACGATAATGTAATATTCCTAACCTAGAAATATTCCTCAATCCCCAGCAAAACTCCAACCAAATATGTGCAAATGATATAATAACCCAGAAGTGATAAAATAACAGTGGAACAACATAAATAATGTAGACCGAAAACATAAGCAGATACACAAGAAATGCAGCGAGAAGATGCTAAGCCGTTGGAAAAAGTCGGGAATAAATCCCGATTAAATCCCGATTTTTTGATTTTTTGGCTGGCCGATTAAATCCCGATTTTTTTATTTTTTTGGCTGGCCATTTAATTTTGCCGACTTTTTGCCAACTCTTTCGAAAAACTCCGGACTTTAACGACTTTTTCAACTTTTGGACCCTTGCCGATTTAATCCCGACTTCGACTTTTTCCACACTGCGTTTTATTATACTGAGCAATAAAATGAGTACAAGAGGTGATTAGATAGATGGCACCTTGACTTGCACAAGGCAAGTGAAGAAATACTCTCAGAATGACAAGAATGGCCTCTCTGCATGGATGTTGCTGCTGTGCTACTGCTGCTGCTAGAAAACAAATGATGATTTGGGGCTACTCCCCTCCTCGGAAAAAGCTAAAACTCTGGATTCGGGCTCTACTCAAGAAACCCAGAAAAACCCAGAAAGCTTTCTTGGAATGGTTGACCCCCGAAAAACACCCTCTTGGGGTTCTGCACAGTTCCTTAATGCCCTGCGTTGCCACTGAAAGAAACCCCTCTATACTCTGCCGAAAACACAGCCTGAAACCCTGCCAAAAATCCTCTAATGAGACAAGAGCTGGACCCCTACTCAATCTCCCAGCATAAATCCACCTGCAAAACCCCAATCCAGCACTACCACCAATAAGAACTGCATCCCTCTCCAAGTGTTGCGCAGTCCTCCAAATAGTTGATGAAACTGCTGCTGAAATGCTGATAAAACTACTGCTGAAATACCGATGAGAATACCTTGCTCCAGCAGGCACTCGAAGTCCCTTGAGGCTAAGGGTGAGATCTCCGAACGGAGACACTCGATGCACTAAACAGTGCTGCAGACTAGCTAAACAGCCAGCGTGCTCAGAAGTCGAAACGACTAGTTCCAAATGCACATAATTGAATGATCCAAAATGAGGGGGCTCCTATCTATTTTATAGCCTCTGCTTCTCACAATCCCTAGGCTCACCTCCTCCTGCGTGATTCCCTTCTTGCCACGTGTTCTTTTCCTCCTGCGCACTTCCTCCATGTGTCTGCGTGGGCTCCATTTCTGCATTCCCCTTTGGCCCCCCTGGGTCCCCTTTAAGTCACAATGTTATGCTACATAGGAAGTGACTTTTTATTCTAAAGTGAGTTATGTTCCCTTTCCCTCACGTTTTATTTACAAATAACTATAGAAGGCAAAAATTGAACAAAATCGAATATTCCAATTAGCCATAGCTAATTAGGAACATTACAGAAAGTATGAGGAGGCAATGGCAAGGGCCAAGAGCATCATCCTTGACGGGGTCAAGGACCATGTTGTACTAGATATTGCCGAAAAGGAAATGACAAATGCGATGTGGGAGGCCCTCATGAAATTGTATCAGCATACTTCCATGCAGAGGAAGATGCTACTAGAAAATTAGTTGCGGTCATACCAGATGCAGAAGGGAGAACAGATCGACACCTTCGTCGGTCGATTGAAGGAGATTCGGGATCAAGAATTGATGGTGGGGACAGCCCTGAACGCGGTATCAGAAGACTGGGAGGTGTTTGTCCAGAGCATATTGGGCAGGTCGACAATCCAAATTGGGAGGAATTGTGGGCGGCTCTTCGTCAGGAAGAGATCAGAAGGCTAACCAAGGCAGGAAGCAATGGCAAGGGGGTCAGAATCAAGAAGGAGGAAGAGGAGGATGCTACCCTAAAATCTGAGGGAAAGCATGAGAAACGAAAGAAGAAGGACCTCTCCAAGGTCAAATGCTTCCACTGTGGGGAACTAGGTCATTATGCGAGCCAAGGTTCGAGGAAGAAGAGCAAGGGAGAGGCTTCTGAAACCAAGGTTGTGCCAGCAAGGGCAGAGAAATACATAGAGACTGATGATGACTGTGCCATGAGTGCTCATGCACCTCGTGAGAGGAAGTGGGGAGACATCGAGCTGTAGTTAGACAGACTACATGCGATGAGGGGTAGGATCATCGAGGTACCCAACATCTTGGATTATACCTTGCTACGGGAGCCCCGAAGAAGAGTAGAAGTATTGGCAGATGCCAGTAGAGACGAATGCAGATGGAGCGACAGAGGGAGCTACAGTGCAGGATTCCCAGGACAGCGTGAGGCAGCAGTGCGAGATGCATGGATTTGTTGCATCAGTGCAGAGGTCAGAGAAATGGCACTTGTGAGCGACAGAGGGAGTTTTAGCATCATGGGTATCTCTAGCCCGACAAAGATGTTAGAGTTGGGAGATCAGTTACTTAATTCTCAGTAATTGAGTTGTAGTGCAGTGGTTAGCAGTGGCAGTGCTATGGGCAGCACGATGTAGCATGATGAGAGGGGTTGTCGTACGGATGCAGCAGTGGCAGTGGCATGGCCATGGGTAGTAGTACATTATGCAGCAATGATGTTGGGTAGCAGGCCTAGCATCAACACCAGGACCAATGCCGGATGATCAGGGTGATGCTCAGTGAAGAGTATTATTAGAGCACAATCCTCGCTAAGAGGAAGTGTTGATTTGGGGTAGCATCGGATGTGCTCTAGCCATGAAAATTGTTGGAGAGGCTAAAGCACATGAGATCTCTAATACCCATAAATGGTTTGGGCAGATTATAAACAGTTTTGGAAATATTAAAATAATTAATATTTTTAATGGAGTCCCTAAGTCTAAACTTACGGAAAATAAAATATTACTATAAAATTGTGTTAGAATGGTCCAAAATTCATGGATCAAGCCAAAGTTAATCTTAGCTGTTGATTAGGGACTTAATCTCGGCCGTTGAATTGTCAAGGAGAAAAAATATAAGAGGAGGCTTAAGGGTCACTTGGAGAACACTCTGAGTTGATCAAGAATTCGATTTTTTGGGGCAGGAAATCGAACAAGTGATCAGAGTTGTCGCTGAGGGGCAGTGAATACAAAAGCAGAGAGGCAAAGAGGGTACCGGGAGCATCAGCGCAGAAGTCGGGAGGGAGGGACGCAGAGCCAGCGAGAGGCCACGCAAAGCCAGTCAGGGCCCACGCAAAGGCAGCCAGGAGCTGCGCAGTGCCAGAGAGAGCCAACGTGGGTGACATATAGGCTCTAGACGCTGACGCAGGGCAAGTTGGGGTGATGCTGGGCCAGAGAGGCTGATGCTGGAGATTTCGTGGGGCAGATTGGAGCGGAGAGCTGTGGGATTGTTCATTCGGGGTTTTAGCCAGAGTATCTGTGTCTGACTGCGAGGTACTATTGCCGAGATCATTCTCTGTTGGGTGAGCTGGTTTGGCACCTAGATTGTATTCTGAAACTGCTTAATAATAAAACCCTCAGATCGCTGCACTGGTTTTTCCGCATTGGGTTTTTCCGGGGACATTGGTCCAAAAACAACGGTGTCACTTGCATGCTTGTTCTTCCTTCAGTTGATGATCTGTAATGTGTTGAGCAAGTACTTGTATTTATTTTCAATATTTTACATGGTAAATAACTTGTTAATTAAATAGAACAAGTAGGCAGAAATAAATCAGAAAGTACATGAAGGATTTCTAACAGTTAGACTTAGAAATTCCAACATATCAACATTTTATTTTCAGCAAGCTGAACCACATTTAATGTTAATGGAACTAACAATTACTGTTCATACTAATCTTTCATAATCCTTTGCCATTGCTGTGATGTTTAGGCATACATGTCATGCTCGTAGAAAAACTTTAAACCAGTGCCACAAAAATCAGATCCAGAAATAACTTGCAAGGGTCAAAAAACGATAACTGGGAAAAAAATTGGCAGCCACACAAGTTTTTGAAATACGCAGCAATTTTTTTAGCAGACCAATTTCAAGGCAAATTTTCAGCCAGTTTCTCAGATAGAGATTAACTCAATGACTAATCAACAATTTCATTCTCAGCCAGTTTCTCAGCTAGAGATTAACTCAATGATTAATCAACATTTTCCCATGAATTAGTTTGACTTGTATTGATTATTAATGTTAGTAATGAGTTAATATGGTTAACACTAAATTTATTTGTTTTTTAAGCACGCCATGCCAAAACAATCAGACTGATCCCTTCTATATTGGCTTGGGTTGCAGTAATATAATGCCTGCTTGGCTGATCTTCAAGTTATTTATTCTGTCTGGTCCGTGTTTAATGTAATGGGACATGCGGTCCTCTTGAATGGTTGTTTCTGATCTCTGAATAGGTCCTCATTATTTTTAATATTGTTTCCATGCAGGCAATTGGATACGAATTGGGGCGCCCTCTAAAGGTAAACAGTTTCTTAATAGATTCAAGAAAAATAAACCCACTCCAGTTTCATTGGACACTTTACATTTATTTTGTGTTAATTATTTTCTTCCTGAGTTCATTTGGTGGAATACATGATCTGGACTATCAGGTGGTAAACTGTGCGCAACTAGTATCAAGAGAAAACAGTGATAAGACAAGTTCTAACATTTGCTTAGTATTTAAAGATGCCCGGCTTATGGATGCCGTTCTTTTGCTGGAGGACTTTCAGGTTTTATTCTTCTCTTTTTGTGTGTGAGGAGGAAATTTATCTTTATTTACATTTTCATGGAGATCACATTGAGAGTTAGACAAGGTACAAGCCTGTTGATGAAGGACATTTTCCCAACTGTGAAAGTAGGCTAGCCCATCAGCCCCAGGGCCCTGGCTCCAAGATCTAGAGAATCCTTATATATGATATTAATTAAAGCCTAAAGGCCATCAATTCAGCACAGATCTTCATAATCAAATCATCATTAGAAGCTGAAAGTTCTCCTGGGTTAAGAGGGGTGGAGTCAACATTCAAAGTGACCTGACATCATTTCCACGTGAAATATAGAGCTGTATGGGACAATAACCCCCAAAGTTCTCATCTTCCTGAAATATCTTCCAACTGTCATAGACCATCCCCTTTCCTTGAAGCATATTATTTAGAATAATTGATTATTTTCCTCATTTGACCTTTATCTAGAATTGGGTTCTTTTTTCCCATCGTGACTAATTGTTTCTGTGCAGATCATTGCCTCTGAAGAGGCTTCTTCTAGGGTGGGTATGACTAGTGTTTCAGCCTGGTCAGATATTGCTATTGGTCTTCTTTTACATGAGCTGCAGCGTTTTCCAGGCATTTGTATCCTTATCGCAAACTTGACACAGGTTTGATAGCTGGATGGAGTTAATTTGATACGTTGAATAGTCTGTTGAATTGGATTTATTTGGAATGTTGATATAAAAAGTGGAAATTTCAGTTGTATACATTGTAGCAGTATGCTATGGTAAAGGCAATGTAATAATTGTTAGAAGTGTCAATAGTATATATTTGAATAAAGATCAAGAAAATCTTTGCACCAAGTGCATAAGTAATGACTTAAGACAAATCTGCATGTGACTATACCAGTTCTTTTCAATGTTGCATAATCTGCTTATGACTATACCAATTATTTTCAATGTTGCAAACACTGTGAGGGAAAGTATATCGCTGAGGGTCCAGAAAGAACTTATCTGAAAATATTGGAAAATAGGAAAATATCAGCTAACTTAAAAAATACATCTGAAGTAACCACCTCCCTTTATCCCTTTTATGGGCAAATGTAATAGTGAATAACTGCTTTGTTCTCAATCCCTTTCTTTCCCTCTTCAAAATGAACAAAATTTCAAGATCTCTTGACTTGGCTGATATTTCCCCTTTTGTCGCAATACATCCAAAATTTGATAAAATTGTCATGGGAGAATCATAATATATGGCAATGCTGGCAATGATCACTAATATTTGCAACACGAGTTATTTTTATAATTTGGAGATGTCTTGAATTTCTTAAGAAAGATAAACTTGTGTGGTTTTTTGTTTTTTTCTTTCAAAACTGTCTTATATACACGAAAATATCTACATCAACAAATCTAAAAGGCAAAAAAGTATATACTATGTACAATGGAACTTATATCATCTTCCTCAAAATTACTAGTGCATAAATAAAACTAGAATATGCTACTACATCTAGGGATTTGGTATCCTCTGACCCCTTTGGCCAACTATTGCATACGTACCTCATCCCTAAACATGAAACAAAAAGTAGACAAGGCACTAACCTCATGACTGTTAACAAAGCTATATCAGATCTTCCATAGAGTTAAAAAAATCAAGAACCACAGCCAATGCCAAATGCCAATAAAGGATTTACACACCAAATAATTGCAATCATTTGAGAGGGCCACCCTCCAATCGACTATTTCCTGAAGGAAAACTGAGTACTAATCTTGGGCATACTACAATGCTTTCCTTGCAAATTGACAGTCCTAAAATATATGCTTTATTTTCTTGGGGTGCTGGAAAATTAGGCAAAGACCATTAAAAAACCAAATTGGCCAACCTAGCCTTGGAAGGAAGCCCCTAATATATAACCAACCAAGCAAACACTGTCAACTTATAAGATGTTAAAATTTCCAAATACCAGACAAATTTATTTTCTCACGGCAATTGATTTTATTCCCAGCAATTTATTTATTTAGCCAAATAAATACTGAATTATCAAAAAATAAAATCACTGGTATTTTTAACTTCTAGAAATGAACATTTGCAGTGGAATTTAAATCAGAGAGATCAATCACACATTGCAAAGATAATTCACCCACTACAATTCTCCATCATCTAGTAGTTTGGAAAATCTGGGTTTTCGACCCATAGATATACAAGGAAAATTACAATATATGGAACCTGTTGTTGATTTCTGGTAGCATTGGATGTGCTCTAAGTCTCAAAATTTGCAAGGAGGCTTAGACACATGAATTCTCCAATACCCAGAAATTGTTTTGGGAAATTCCACCTGGAGACAGTTTTATTAAAATAATTAATTATTTTTAATGGGACCCTAAGTCTAAACTTAGGAAATTAAAATAATTAATGGGTATTAATCTAAACTGTGGGTGAAACTTCTAGAAGAAGATGGAAATCAAGTCAATATGATCCTAGCCATTGATTAGAATCTAATCTAGGTCGTTGATTTATCAGCGAGAGGATTATAAGAAAAGGCTTGATGCACACTTTGAGGACACAGAGAGAGAGTTCAGAAGATCGAATTTCTGAAGTAGAGTAGCTGCCGAAGAGAAATTTGAAGTGAGCTTTTGCAGTGAGGAGCAGGAATAGTATCCAAAGGGAAATCTTTCCCGGTGGGAGAATTTTCAGCAGAGAAGGCAAAGGAAGATCTAGTAGCGGCAGCGCAAAGCCAGAGGGGCTGACATAGAGCTACACAGGCCCACGCATAGGCAGCGCAAAAACCAAGAGGAAGTCCAAAAAGTTGTTGAAGGAATCAATTTCAGAAGCTGGGAGTCGAGGTGTGAGACCGGGAGGCAAAAATCAAAGTTCCTGGGTAGCGAATCGATCAGCTTCTTGAGCGACGTTGTCCCCAAAGGGCTTGACGCTGTGCTGACATAGACACTACGCAGAGGCAGCCAGGGGTAGTCATTCAAGGGCTATATCAGTTAGGATTTTCAGTGATACTCTGAGGTAATCTCACAAATCTCTCTGTCAATGATATTCTTTGTAATTGGATTGTCAGGAAGGCATCCAGAAGTTGTATTCATATATTACTACTGGATAATAATAAAAACCCTCAGAATTGTTGGTTTTCCCGCATTGGGTTTTTCTAAGGACATTTGTCAAAAAAAATTTGTCACTTCTGTTGTATCTCTTTCTTGTTCAGTTTTGTTTCAGCATATTATTTATAAATAGTGAATATTGTACTTGTATTTACTTCGATATTTATTGTAGAACACAATAAATAACTTGTATGGATTAACAAGTAGGAGAAGTAACATCAATTTGCTGCAGTAGGGATTCTGGGTTTAGGAATTTTCACATGGTATCAGAGTTGCAGGTGAAGCAAGAAGAGCAGAGTCGGAATACCCAACGCTAAAGGAGGAAGGGAATTCGAAATTCTTGCAGAGGCAACAATTCAAATCCCCAGAGGGTTTGCGCAGTTCAGTCCAGGAGAGCTATATTCTCGTGGTAAATCTCTCTCTGAGTGAGTCGACAGAGAGGTCGGATTTCCAATTCGAGATTTGTTAGCAGTGCAGTAGAAGCTTCAGTGAAGAGGTTTTTCTAGTGGGACGCAGTTTTCTGCAAGCAGTTGCTAGGCAGAAAGACGTCAGAGGGAAGAGAGAGACATAGTTGAGGGAATTCTTCCTCAGAGGACCTCTAGCCAAGGAGTCTGAATTCTCACTAGCTGCGCAACAGCAAGGGGCAATAGATCTATTAACTCCAGCAGGGAGTGCGTAGGCTAGCCCAGCAACAACACAGAGGAGAGAGGAGGCCATTTGACTTTCTATTTGACAGAGATGGCAGCCAGTGGGTTGAGAGATCAGGTCAGGTTGGATGGGGCATCCAACTATGTGGTCTAGAAGGCAAGGATGTTGTGCCTTGTAGATGAGCATTTTCTCAAGGCCTACGTCAACAACGTGGAGGTTGTGCTTGCAGATCCAGATGAGCTCAAGAAGTACAGAGGAGAAATGGCGAAGGCAAAGAGAATGATCCTCGATGGAGTGAAGGATCATGTGTTATGTCACATCGCTAGCAGAGGGACTACTAAGGAGATGTGGGATGCGTTCTATACACTATATCAAGGATCTTTTGAGTAGCGAAAGATGTACCTTGAGCAAAAGTTGAGATCCATACAGATGCAGATGGGGGAATGCACAGGTACGTTCCTCACGAAGCTTCAGGAGATCCGTGATAAGTTTGCAGTTGTGGGGTCTACACCTTAAGGGTCGGATATGGTAAGACTGGCCCTAAATTCTGTTTCTGAAGATTGGCAAGTCTTTGTCCAGAGTATCCTGGGCAGGATGACTTTTCCAAATTGGGATGAGATGTGGGCAGCTATTAAGCAAGAGGAGTTGAGGAGAGGCTTGGTCAAGTGTAAACTTGACGGAAGCAGCAGCAATGGGTCGAAGGCCAAGGAGGAGGATGAGAATGCTACCGTTGCATCCAAGGGGCAGTAGGAGCAGCGAAAGAGGAAGAAGGATGTTTCGAAGATTAAATGCTTCACGTGTGGTTAAATGGGTCACTGCGTAACACAATGTCCTCTCAGGAAGAAGGACAAAGATGAGAAGCATGATCCGAAGGTTGCTCTAGCGAAGATGAGGCAGAGGAGTTTGCCATGAAAACCCAGATACCTCCAGGAGGGAGGTGGGATGATTTAGAGTTGTAGTTCGAAAGAGCTACAAATGGGCAGGATTCATGAGGAGCCCACCTCTCGGATCAACTCCTTGCTACAAGAGCCCAAATTAGTATTAGCAAGATGGACCAATGTCAGTTGGTGCAGAGGAGTGTCAGAGTGACAGTTGCAGTGGCTAGGAGTGCCAAAGACTAAGCAGCACAGCGCCGAGTTGGCAGCAGTGCAGATGGCATAGAGTAGAGGTCAATAGTAGCGCAGAGGCTTCAGAGGGTCAGCAGAGAGACTAGCAGCAGCGAGATGCATCATACTGAACACCATTTCAGTAATTTGGGATGCTTTTCCGTTGTTGATGTAGTAGCAACAACAGTTTGCAGTGCAGGGGCAGTTGGCAGTGGCAGTGCCAGCAGCAACACAGATGCAGAAATTCAAAGGGAGTTGCAATACGGATGCAGGGTTGACAGTGGCAGGGTCAGTAGCATTTGCGTGGTAGTTGGTGTACAGGATGTCAAACATCAGCAATGCAGAACAAGATGTTATAGAACAGAGTGATGCTTTAGCAGGGTGCATTGCTAGAGCACATTCCTCAGTAAGAGGGAGTGTTGATTTCTGGTAGCATTGGATGTGCTCTAAGTCTCAAAATCTGTAGGGACGCTTAGACATGCATTCTCCAATACCCAAAAATCGTTTTGGGAAATTCCACTCAGAGACAGTGTTATTAAAATAATTAATTATTTTTAATGGGACCCTAAGTCTAAACTTAGGAAATTAAAATAATTAATGGGCACTAATCTAAACTGTGGGTGAAACTTCTAGAAGAAGGAGGAGATCAAGTCAATATGATCCTCGCCATTGATTAGAATCTAATCTGGGTCGTTGATTGATCAGTGAGAGGATTCTAAGAGAAGGCCTGATGGGCACTTGGAGGACAGAGAGAGAGAGTTCAGAAGATCGAATTTCTGAAGCAGAGGAGCTACCGAGAGAAATTCGAAGTGAGCTTTTGCAGGGAGGGGCAGGGATAATATCTGAAGGAAATATTTTCCAGTCGGAAAATACTCACTAGAGAAGGCATAGGGAGATCCAACAGTGGCAGTGCAGAGCTAGAGGGGCTGAGGCAGAGCTACGTAGGCCCACGTAGAGGTAGTGCAGAAGTCGAGAGGAAGTCTGAAAATTTGCTGAAGGAATCAATTTCATAAGTTGGGAACCGGGTTGTGAGACCGGAAGTCAAAAATCGAAGTTCCTGGGCAGCAAATCAATCAGTTGGAGGAGTGACGTAGTCCTCAAAGGGCTTGATGCTGGGCTGATGCAAACGCTGTTCAAAGGCAACACAGGGGAGCCAGGGGCAGTCATTCAGGGGCTGGATCAACCAGGATTTCCAGTGATAGTGTGAGGTAATATCACAGATCTCTTTGTCTGTGATATTCTTTGTAACTAGATTGTCGGGAAGGCATCCAGAAGTTGTATTCAGATATTACTTCTGCATAATAATAAAAATCCTCATTACTGATGCACCGGTTTTCCCGCATTGGATTTATCCGTGGACATTTGTCCAAAAACAACTGTGTCACATGTGTTGTATCTCTTTCTTATCCAATTTCTTGTTTCGGCATATTATATTTAAATAGTTAATATTGTAGTTGTATTTACTTCGATATTTACCGTTGAACACAGTAAATAACTTGTATGGATTAACAAGTAGGAGAAGTAACATCAGTTTGTTGCAATAGGGATTCCGATTTTAGGAATTTTCACACCTGTAACTCAGCCCCACAAGAGTAATTTGGCCTAAGGAATTCAGCCACTTGGAAATCAACCTTTGGAAGAATTCAGCCTGGAGAAATTCAGCCCAATCAATCAATAGGGAAATCAACCTGCATCCTCCCTACTATCACTGCACCTCATGAAAACTCAGCCCCTAGCAATTCGGCTTTCTACAAATCAAATCGACCTTCCTCCAGCAACTTGGCCTCTTGGATTCACCCTCAATTCTCCCATACTCCTCTATGCTCCAATCCACTAAGCCACTCGCACTAGAGAAAATCGGTCTCTTTGTGATGACTCACTCTCTTGAGTTCTTGTATGTGTGTGTGTCTTCACCTCTTTGCTAGGTTTCCTCTGTGATCTTCATTAAGTCCAAATCCCTAACCCTAATCTCCCTTCTAGAACATCTTGGAGATCAACAGTTGAGATTTAGTTGAGATTATTTCTAGGTCACTCAAGTAATTAAATTGTTCCTTATAAAATGACTTAATAGTCCACAATAATTAATTGACTTTGTATTGTATTTTTCCCAAGTTAAACTTAGGAGAGAAGACATAAATCACTACCTCCACCAAGCAAGCACTTAAAGAGGCAATAAATCATCCCCCGCATGCTAAGACACCAAGCCTATGCAAAAAACCTTCCATAGCTATCACTAGCTTCAACATAAAAAAGTTGAAAAGGCCACACATTGTGAAGCCAAGGAACCCACTTGTCCTCTGAATCATTAGTCACTTAATGGGATTTGAGGACTAGGGCAAGAGTAGGGAAAGAGTATGTCACTAATGCAAAATGGTGCAAAGATGCCATAGTCATACTACTGAAGAAGGCGAATGAGTTATAAAAGAAGGAAAATGAGGAGTCCCTCATTCTTTCTTTTGCCCATTTGAGAAGAAACTTGGGGAACTCTTGAGGAAGAGTCTAGGGTTTTTGGAAACCCTCGCTGCTGGTTGCTAATTTCAGTGTTGAAACCATACACCCTAGTTAGTTTGAGAGCAAGATCACACATATTTCACCATTGTGCTTCAAAGAAGAAAATATGGTAGAGATGAAATAAGTTTCCAAGGTGTTATCAGTTGATTTTAAGCTTTGATTTTGTATTTTCTACATATCTCTTTCTGGTGGTGTTGCCAAGCCAAAGCTATGGGTCAAGTTATGGAGGAAAGGGGCCAAGTTATAATAGAGTGAAGAGGTTGAGTTTTATTCCCTGGAAGGATGAGTTTACACTGCAAAGAAGGGGCCACATTATGCTTGCATCTTTGCTGGTCAAGTTGTTGGGATAAGGGGTCAAGTTCCACTGAAGAAAACACGTCGAAGTCATCACCATTCCTATGGGTCAGCCTCTGTTATACAAGAGGCCGAGTTCTTTGGTAAAAAGGGGTCGAGTTAGCTCTCTTTGTCTGCTAGTTGAATACCCTCTGAATCTGAGTGTACCATTCTCCATGGAGGGTCGAGCCTCTAGGTTTTGTTGGAGGGACGAAGACTGATAAAGAAGCCTAGTTTATGAGAGGTTGAATAGCTGCTGAAAGAGGTCGAATCTCTAGTCATCTTGGCTGTGTTGAACTACTATGTATAGGGAACTAATTTCTAAATATGTATTTGCCATTGGGGTATTCATATCCATCATCAAATCATTTGATGTGCCGAGATCTACTTTGCTGGAATATTTACCAGGTTCTAATTTGAGTTCTTATACTGTGTAACCTTTGTTTACATGACTGTGTGCTAATGAATTCACTGTTGTTGTGATTTTAGGTTATTTTCATTAATGAAAGGTGTTTAATATCTTATCATATGGTCCATACCGGTGGTGTCTTTCTTGTTGAGTGTTTTATAAATGATATATTGCTATATGAAGACATTTATCTAGCTTTGTGTTAACTCGCTTGGGATTAAGTTGAAGAAAAGTGCACCGACAACCAATAGTAAACAAATTGTTTGACTAAATGTTCCACTAAAAACTCAGAAATTTTAAGGGGAAATTTTGAGGTATCTCAGGAGGGTATCTTACAGTGGTATCAAAGCATAGTGTTGGACATTTGTGTGGTTTGAGGGGCAGACTTTGACATAGGTTTGATGAGTCATGAAGAAAAATGCTTCAATGGTATTGCTTATAGGAGGAGTTACCAAGTTAGAGAGCCCACTCCTCTATGGGAAGAAGAAGAAGAAACACCTCAAAATGGAAAGGGGAAGAAGTACCCTCTCAAAAGGAGAAGACAGCCATGGGGGATAAGGAAAATCAGGAGTTTAACAACTTGCCTAGTGTCCTAAATGACTTAGCTAAGGGTCAAAAGGAGATGGTGGAGTTGATGTGAAACATAGGAAGTAGAGGGCATTGAGGAAAAACAATGAGCTCCAAAAGACACTGGGGAAAGTGTTTATTCCGTGCTTTGATGGGTCATCAAAATGCTTAGCTAGATCATGGGTCCAAAAGTTGGACACCTACTTTCAATTACGTTAGATGGTCGAGGTTGATGCCATTAAATTGGCTACATTACAACTAGATGGGGAAGCCCATGAGTGGTGGTATCGTGGGTTAGTGACCATGGGTCATGCTAGCATCACCTCATATCATGAGTTTACTCAAAGAATCATAGAGTAATTTGACAAGAAGGATTCGGAGATTCATTTTAGAGAGTTGGCTTAGCTCAAACAAACAGGTAGTCTAGAGGCATATATCTTAGAGTTTTAGAGGTTGGTAGTTATGGTCACAGATATATCTGAGGCACGGTTGGTGATGTTATTTGTGGAGGGGCTATCTGAGCCTCTATGTGGTTAGGTTAAGGGCTATCAACCTGCGACTCTAGGAGATACAGTTAACAGAGCCAGGGACATGTAGGATGTTGTTCCTAAGAGTAGATTTCCTCCCAGACCATCCTTCCCTTAAACGGGTAAAGAGGCCAAACCCCTTCAAAGGGAGTACGCTAAGAAATCAAAGTTGGATGACGAGACCTGGAAGGAGTTGACAAAGAAGAAGCTTTGTTTCAGTTGTCAGGAACCTTGGGCTCCAGGACATAGATGTGCGGGAAACGAAAAATCGGTTAAGCACACTACATTGAGGTCTACTCTGATAGTGATAGTGATGAGGATGATGGAGAGACAGGGCAAGGACAAGCACAAGAGAAGGGGCATCTGACTGCAAAAGAGGAGTCATCTCAAGTCGGGGCTAAAGGCCCTGTTACCACTCAAACTAGCAAGGGTCCAAGGAGGGGATCCTATAGAGAAACTACTAGATCAAGGGCTACAATGGAGCGATAGCCCACTGTCACCTTAGCTAAGGGTCCCTGCTCTTTACAAGGTTTCACTGATCGGAGGAAACTCGGTATAAGAGGTATGAGAATAATGAATATGTCAATGAGAGGATGAAGAGTGATTCCCAAGGCCTATTCCCAAGAGAGACTCAATTATATGGCTTTCTTGCTTGAGAAGCAAGATGATAGGCTCTCTAGGAAGGGCTAAGAGGATTCTCGAGGCTAGGGTTTGGGAATGTATCTTGTAAAGATGATTCCTAAGCTTAGAAATCCTTATGGAGAATTGGCCTTTAGTAATCTTTGTGGAGTCTGATTTGTAAAGTTGTGGGACCACACGAGGTCAAGTGGACCCAGAGTTAGGTCAAGGAAGTGGAATTGATCAACCAAGGAGGGGCTTGACCTAATTGTGGAAGGGAAGAGGATCAAAGGACAAATATTTCTAGAATAGAATGCAATGATCCAAATGAGGACACTAGCCAAGGTAATCCTAGGGCCAGAAACAATCCTTGAGGTAGGGCTTCCAATATCTCAAGTTCCCACCGTCAGAATTTCTTGAAATTTGGAGGGCCTCTAGAGGAAACCCTAGCGCAGTAATGGACAAGCTATCAAAGTCTTTTGATGGCTAGAACGTGAGATAATTGATGCCCTAGATGACTGATGGAGGCTAGGCCTAAAGAAAGGAGAGGCGAGAGAAATATTCGTTAAAGGTGACCACCTATGGAAGGAATAGCGCCTTATCCTTTGGGAGAGATGGAGTCAAGGAAAATTTATGGCTTGGAAGAGGTTTACCCAATCAAGGAGGTCTTCAAGCAACCTCGCATGGCATTAGGGCATGAGAACAACTACTTGAGATCTTTATACTTCGATATGCAATAATTGATTGCTTATCAAGATCTATTTTAACAAAATAATCTCTAGGAACATTCACCCATTCATACATGGCTCATGCAATGATGAAATGCTACAAAAGATCAAATTTCCACAATTTCGCATAGGAAAGCAGTAAATTTCATACTTGTATAGCAAAAATCCCAATAACATTCATGTGAAAAAGTAGATAACAAGAATAAGCATGAAAAGATTACTTACATGTACAAATGAGTATATCCAATCATCATATTATGCCAATAATGAAGCTCCAAGACGAGAAATAGATCCAAACATCAAAATTCATCTATAACATCCAAACTCGTCCTCCAAAAGGGAATGTGAAATTCTCAAGAGCTACTAAATCTCAATTCAAGGGATGACGATGACAATGAATCACCTCACTTGTATTTATACGATCACTAATGAGGTCAATTTTCCTAATTTGGCCTAATTGAACCTCAAACAATAAAATAATGTGTAATAATATCATCCCTTGGTTACAAGCGCACCAAGATATCTCAATAACACAATAATAAGCATCTCAAGTGGGTAGAATGATCAATAAAGTGAGTCATTGGGCCTTTGAGGAAGCCTAATGAAATCCAGAGTGTTCCATGATGTGAGAATGGACCTCAAACATAGTGGACAAGGGGTTGGCCTCTTTGTTTCCAAGCAAATCCCTGTGGTGCCCGCAAGTGGGTGTGAGGGGCACAAGGACGTCTTCATGGGTTTCCAATTGGATTGAAAATGCATGTAAACCATCTATAAGGGCCATGATGATGACATAATCCCTTTGGAGGGCTTATGTCATCTAGACCCTGGAACACCTACAAGTATATGGTGCAAGTGTGGAGCTAGTTGGGCATGGTGAACCAGGTGCATCATCCTCATCCAAAAGGTGGAACCTGAGCAATCAATGAGTGGTGTTGAGATTCATGAAGTAATTTTTGCTTTGGTGGAGGCCCATGGCTCTCAATGCTCACCCTACAGGCACGAATGTGGCCCTCTAGAGGGCTAGGACACCGTATAGGGAGACTAGGCCCCAAATGGAGACCCATCTATGATCCTGTATAAGATCCAATGTGTCCCCTTTCCCTCTAATACAACAAATCATTAGAATAATCAAGTAAAAGAGCTTACAAGTCATGGAACCAATGGGGCACTTCATCGTGGCATGCCCTTCCATCGTGGACTTTGGCATGTACAAGTGTCTCCAAGCTTAATAAGGGGGTTAATCAAGAACCCTATTAGGTGGTTTCAACCTTTAAAGGGGGTAACATGTCCATGGTACATCCCTCAAATGGTAGGTGGCAAGTGATATCGTAATGGAACAGAGTGGGAATCAGGGGAATCATTCAGACCACATGTCATGGTACAGGGGTGTTGAAATTTCTAAGTCTATTCTGAGATTTTATTATTATGCAGTATTTCCTTGAGTACAACTAGGTGCCAAACTGGCTCACTCAGCAGAGAAAAATAACTGGCAGCAATACCTCTCTATTCGGAAACAGGTATTCAGAAAACTTGTCCCACGAAACCCTCTCCAGCGACTCTAAAGCTCTACAATAGCCCTTTTGGCCTCTGTATCAGCCCCAAACCCCTCTGCGTCAGCCCTCTAAGGCACTGCGTAGCCCTTGAGACCCTTTGCATCACTACAAATGCTCTTTGCATGTATGACATAGTCCCTCAAGCCTCTGCATTGTCTCTGCTGGGCTCTGCGTGGCTTGCTCTGGTTGCTGCTTTTCACTCTCTACCTCTGTGTTGGTCTCTTGGCACTGTCTCTGCCTCTTTGTACAATACTCACTGCCCCTTGCTGTTGATCACTGATTCGACTTTGCTTAGCAACCCCGCTCTAGCAAATCGAATGACTGATCACTTTGGTGTATTCTCCAACTGACCCTCAAGCCTTCTCTTATACTTTTCGTATTGGTCCTTCAACGGCTGAGATTAAGTCTCTAATCAATAGCTAAGATTAGATTTGGCTTTATCCATGACTTTTGGAACCTTCTAACCCAGTTTTATATTAATACCCATTAATACTTTATTTTCTTAAGTTTAGACCTACGAACTCCATTAAAAATATTAATTATTTTAATATCTCCCAAACTAGCTACAATATGTCCAAACCATTTATGGGTCTTGGAGATCTCACGTGCTTTAACCTCTTCACCAATTTTCATGGCTAGAGCACATCCGATGCTACCCCAAATCAACACTTCCTCTTAGCGAGGATTGTGCTCTAGTAATACTCCTTACTGAGCATCACTTTGATTATCTAGCACCAGTACCTGTGCTAATGCTAGGCCTCCCCGCCCAACATTCTCTGCACTCCTGCCCATGGCCCTGCCACTGCCACCATTGCCTCTGTATGGCAGCTCCCTCTGCATCTATGTTGCTGCTAGACCATCCTCCCAACATTGCATCTACACTGCATCCCCCTCTCATCATGCTACATTGTGCTACTGCATACTGCTACTGCACTGCAACTCAGTTACTGAGAAGTAATTGATCCACCCAACTTCTGACATCCCTGTCAAGCTAAAAACACTCTCGATGCTGAAGCTCCCTCTGCCGCTAACAAGTATTCCCTCTACTGCCTTCTATGCTACTGCAACAACTCCCAACTCTGTGCTACTGCTACTTTCTGCCTTGCTCAATCGCCTGATCTCCTCTTGACAAAGAGTCGTCCCCAATTCTTCCCAATCTGGAAGATCTGCTCTACCTAGTATGCTCTAGAAAAATGTCTCCCACTCCTTGGAGATTGCGTTAAGTGCCATCCTTACCATCATCTCTTCATCCGACGTGGCCCCTATGGAAGTCAGTTGGTCTCGAATCTCCTTCAATCCACCAAGGAAGAGACCTATCTGGTCCCCCTTCTGCATCTGGTATGACAGTAGTTGATTCTCAAGTAACATCTTCCTCTACACAGAAGTATGCTGGTACAACGTCTTCAAGGTGTCCCACATTTCCTTTTCTGTCTCCTTCTCGTCAATATGTTGGACCACATGATCCTTGACCCCATCAAGGATGATGCATTTTGCCTTGGCCATTGCCTCCTCGTACTTCTCATTAGCTACCGGGTCATCTGGGATAGCCATTGTTCTCAAGGCAAAGCCCTTGATGCAATGTCTATGTAAAATGGATAGGATCCTGGCCTTCCAGACCACAAAGTTAGATGCCCCGTCTAGCTTGTTCTAATCCCTTAGCCCATTCACGACTATCTCACTGCTCTTCTGTCAATTCCTTTGAGTCTCTGTACTTCCCTCTGGAAGTTCTCCTTTCGACTCCTACTGAGTCTCTCTACTTCCCACCTAGAAGTTCTCTGCTGGACTTCCTCTAAGACCTAATTTCCCTCTTGGAAATCCTTCTGCCAATCGACAAGTCGCCCCTCTGATTATCTGTGCACTCGCAACACTGATCCAGATTCCTTGGCTAGAAATCTGCCTTGGTAGCAACTCCCTCTACCTTGGTTTTGCCCTGTTAGGTACTGTTCTAACCACAGTACCCCATCAGTTTCGCTCTCGCAAACTGCCCACAGCTTCCTATGCCCTAGCAACTAAAGAACTAAGCCTCTAGGCTCTGCGCAATCCCAGCACTGGCAAAAATAGCTCCCTCAGCCACTGTGTCAACCCTGCTGGTCTCTACGTGTGCCTCTCTCTGCCCTCCCCAGCCTCTGTGCTGGCATCTCTCTGGCCCGGACTGATGATGCAATCCATCTATGCAAACCCTTCTTTTATCGCTTCTACAAGGATCAGCTTATGTCACTCGAGACAACTGATTCTGTTGCAAATGCTGCTTAGCTAATGCATTTAGCTCTCCTGTGATCTACAACCACCCTCTGATACCATGTTGAAATTTCTAGTTTATCTCTTCTACTTGTCAAATTCAAACAAGTTATTTAAAACATTTAAATAATGAAATAAACACAATACAGTCTCAACATCTATAGATCAACAGTTGAAAGAAAAAAATACACAAGTGACAGTTATTTTTGGACAAATGTCCCCGGGAAAACCCAATTTGGTAAAACCGGTGCAACTATTCTGAGGGTTTATTATTATGCAGTATTTCCTTAAGTACAACTGGGTGCCAAACTGGCTCACCCGACAAAGATAACTGGCCGCAATACCTCTCTATTCGAAAACAAGTATTCAAAAAACCTGTCCCACAAAACCCTCTCCAGCGACTCTGAAGCTCTACGCTCGCCCTTCTGGCCTCTGTGTCAGCCCCAAACCCCTCTGCATTAGCCCTCTGAGACACTACACAGCCTCTGGGACCCTCTGTGTTGCTCTAGCTACTCTTTGCATGGATGACTCAGGCCTCTGCGTTGTCTTTGTTGGGGTCTGCGTGGCCTTCTCTGGTTGCTACTTCTCGCTTTCTGCTTCTGCGCTAGTCTCTTGGCACTGTGTCTGCCTCTCTGTCCAGTACTCACTGCCCCTCGCTGCTGATGACTAATTTGAGTTTGATTAGTGACTCCGCTCTAGCAAATCGAATGACTGATCACTCTAGTGTATTCTCCAACTAACCCTCAAGCCTCCTCTTATACTTTTCCTTTTGTTCCTTCAACGACCGAGTTTAAATCTCTAATCAACGGCTAAGATTAGGTTTGGCTTGATCCATGACTTTTGAACCTTCTAACCCAGTTTTATATTAATACCCATTAATACTTTATTTTTCCTAAGTTTAGAGTTAGGAACTCCACTAAAAATATTAATTATTTTAATATCTCGCAAACCAGGTACAATCTGTCCAAACCTTTTCTGGGTCTTGGATATCTCATGTGCTTTAGCGTCTCCACCAATTTTCATGGCTAGAGCACATCCGATGCTACCCCAAATCAACAAAGGGTAGCCATAGTAAAGGAAGCCCACACTCAGGTATATGAGTGTAGGAGGGAGAAAATTATGGTTCATGAGTTACCCCGACCTTTATTTTTCCTCCCTTCTTCATATGCCTTTTGCCAATGATTGATTTTTCTTTGTAACTACTCGAGACTCTAGGGGATGAGAGCATGTTGTGTAATATATAGCAGTGGATACCCCCTTAAGGTGGGGCAGTTCATTGCCCACTAGGGGTTGGGACAATCATGGGTTACTTAATGATGGAGGGGGGGCTCATTTAGGGCCCATAGGAACCAAAGTGATGGCCATGGATAAGGGGCAGAGCTCATGTTTGGCTTTTACTCACGTGCTAAAGTTGTATGTCTCAACCATCTTTTGCATTTTGACGTACATTTCCTGTTGAGAGTGGCCAAATTATATTTTTTCTTCTCTTTTTAGCTGCATCAACCTCCAGGCATCGTTTCAAGCCTGACCCACGCTGTGGACAAGGGGAGGGGGAGGATAATCTTATGTGGACCTAGTGGACACATGCGGACCCAAATGGGAAAATAGATGAATGGGGCTAGAATAAGTGGAAGGGAGTGATGTATATGGTGTTAGGAAGCGGGACCATGCAACCAAAATTGGGATTTCCCATGTAGTGCCAACCTGTTGGCCATGTTAGACCTACCAACATTCAAAGGGGTCTCTTCGATATGCAGTTTAGACCTCACACTGTTTGGTATAAGAGCCCCATCCAGAATACGGTCTGGTTGTCGTCTACTTAAAGATTTGCCCTGGCTTTAGCTGTCAGCAAGAGAGAGAGTCGCATATGTTTCTTCGAAAAGGAAGTAGGTGTGCTCAGTGAATGTTCAGTTGCAGATGCATCAAGGTTCTTCTATTGCGGGGGGTAAAGAAAATGAGCCTCTAAGAGAGAGGTAATAGTACCACCCTCGCAGAGACACACATAAATAGGAATGTTTCGTCTAACATCTAGTGGAATAGTCCACAAGGACACGACAATCGTTATAACCATTTCAACACATTCTCAGCATCATAAGCACTAAAATAACCGAAATAGTTAAACTACTTTAGTACTGGTGAAAGCAAACATGAATCATAAACATTTACAAAGCAATCTTACAAATATTCATAATCTATGCATGAAAAACATGCTAACCACTAGGCTTCAAATATTAAGTAAAAGTCCCAAGATGCATGAATACAACGAACATCACGTGCTGCAATACTGGAGCATTAGAGCCACTACTTGCTCCCCAAAAGTACTAACTTGTGTCTCTTATGCTTTATGGGAGAAGCCAAGGTGAAAAGTCCTTTGCTTGTATAATAAGGGTGTATATATAACGAATGGGGTGATCCTTCACCTGCCTTGTGACCCTTAGATTACTCTCATGAGTGTTTGACTTCCTATGACCTTTTCAACTTTCACATGACTCTTTATATTTTGTATATGTCCTTTGGACTTCCACTTCATAATGCATTTTCGAATAAGAATCTACAATAATCCAAAAATTGATGTGGCACATGATGACTCATGACATGACATGACATGACACTAATGACTTGGACTGCATGATGACATGGCAATGTCAAGCCATTCTTTGTTGTTGCTTGCTTTGTCTCCTTGAAGATGATTTTTTCTTCCACCTCCATATGGCTTAGAGATGAAGAGTCTTCAGCGTTATTAGATCTTGAACTGTTGTCGCAAATTGATGTCCCTTTGCTTCCCCCTGATTGATCAACTTGTATCTTCAGCTACAGAGATGACTTCTAGCATGGTCTCCTTCTCCACCCCCTTCTTCATCGCCTTCCCATAGCATGATAGAGTATCTGCATCTGCAATTCATTCATGACAAGACAACATCAGTCCAATAAACCCTTAGTTTAAGATGTTGCATGATGATCCTCTCACTGAGTTGGAACTGGGTGTACTGCGCAATTGCGTAGCTCAAGAACTCAAGGGTAAGGACTGAGCCTTGAGACTACGCAATGTGCAGTTCAGGTTGCACTGGACTTGAGGATTTCTTAGTGTGAAAATTTCTAAATTGAAATTCTACTACTGCAACAACTGATTTATTTTACCTACTTATTATTCACAATAAGTTATTTACGAAATCCCTTTAGAAAATATTAAATTAAATTCTACTGTAGTTATCACACAATTACCCAGAGAAAAAAATACATGCAAAAGAACTAATCACATCAACACAGTTATTTTTGGACAATTGTCCCCGGAAAAACCCAATGTGGGAAAACCTGAGAGACAACGTGATTTTTTCGTTGAGAGAGCAGAGGAGGGGTGGCGTAGTCACCAAGGGAGGATCACACAGAGCCTGCATCAGCCTATTTGTGTGACGTTGTAGCTGCAGAGGGCAGCGCAGTGATTGTTGGGCCAACGCAGACACTGTTGAGTCTCGGTTTTTCGTTCAAGCCATTCTTTGTTGTTGCTTGCTTTGTGTCTTCTTGAAGATGATTTCTTCTTCCACCTCCATATGGCTTAGAGATGAAGAGTCTTCAGTGTTATTAGATCTTGAACTGTTGTCACAAATTGATGTCCCTTTGCTTCCTCCTAATTGACCAACTTGTATCTTCAGCTACAGAGATGGCTTCTAGCATGGTCTCCTTCTCCACCTCCTTCTTCATCATCTTCCCATAGCATGATAGAGTACCTGCATCTGCAATTCACTCATGACAAGATGACATCAGTCCGATAAACCCTTAGTCTAATTTGCTGCATGATGATCCTCTGACTGAGCTGGAACTGGGTGGCACGTTGATGGAGAGACTTAGGTACTACGCAATTGCGTAGCTCAGGAACTCAAGGGTAAGGACTGAGCCTTGAGACTATGCAATGTGCAGTTCAGGTTGCACTGGACTTGAGAATTGCTTAGTGTGAAAATTTCTAAACTGAAATTCTACTACTACAACAACTGATTTATTTCACCTATTTATTATTCACAATAAGTTATTTATGAAATCCCTTCAGGAAATATTAAAATAAATTTTACTGCAGTTATCACACAATTACCCAGAGAAAAAAATACATGCGAAAGAACCAATTACATCAACACAGTTATTTTCGGACAATCGTCCCCGGAAAAACCCAATGTGGGAAAACCCGAGAGAAAATGCAGTTTTTTAGCCGAGAGAGTAGAAGAGTGGTGACGTAGTCACTGAGGGAGGCTCATGCAGAGCCTGCATTAACCTGTTTGTGTGACGTTGTAGCTACAGAGGGCAACACAGTGATTGTTGGGCAAGTGCAAAGACTGTTGAGTCTCGATTTTACGGTTGCCAGGGCTAGAGGTGCAGCATAGACTTCATCTGGAGTTGTAGGTGGGGTGTTGATTTTGTTGGTGTAGAACAATACCTAGTGGGGCAGAAGCACAGTAGAGGGAATCAGTTCCTCAGAAGATTTCTTATCAAGAAATCTTGATCCAGTGCTAAGTAGTAACAAAGAAAGATCAAAGAGGGGTGGTTCGACAGTTGTTGGCAGAAGGATTTCCGTGAAGGAAATCGAATTTCAGAGGGAGTTTGTTCCTTAGAGGATTTATAGCGCCAAAGAAATCTAGATCCGAGTTTTGCTGGGGCAGCAACGAAAGAGGGAGAAGAGAACTAGTTCGACACTCATTTGAGCAAAGATAGCAGTTAATGGACTGAGGGATCAGGACGGGTTGAATGGAGCATCCAACTTTGTCATTTGGAAGGCCAGGATCCTGGCAGTTTTGGACAAAAATCACATCAAGGATTATACCTTGAAGAGGGTTGCTGTTTTGGTTGATGTTGATCCTCTCAAGAAGTACAAGGTGGCTCAGGCAAAAGTGAAGTGAATGATCTTTGACGAGGTCAAGGATCATCTGATCCCGCATATTGCTAAGAGGGACACAGCAAGGGAAATGTGGGAGGCCTTGACCACTTTGTACGAGGGAACTTCTGTTCAACGAAAGATGTTGCTAAAGAGTCAACTGAGATAGTATCAAATGTAGAAGGGAGAAGAAATCAATCCCTTCTAGGTTGCAAGGGATCTGAGACCAGCTAACTTTCGTAGGGTCTACACTAGATCCTGAATTCATGGTGAGGACTGCCCTGAATGCAGTCATTGAAGACTGGGAAACCTTTGTCCAAATCATGTTGGGCAAGACTTCTCTCAGATTGGAGGAGATGTGGGCAGCTCTTCGACAGGAAGAGATCAGAAGGTTGACAAAGGCGAGAAACATCAACAAAGGGATTAGAGTCAAGGAGGAGGAAGAGGAGGATGCAGCTCTCGTATCAGCGAGACAGCAAGGGCAATAGAAGAGGAAAAAGAAAGATGTATCCAAAGTCAAATGCTTCAGACGTGGAGAACTAGGTCATTTCGCCACTTAGTGCCCTCAGAAGAAGGCAAGGAAGAGAAGTCTGACTCAAAGGTTGCTCCGGAAAAAGCTGACAAAGAGGACGATGATGAGGATTGCGCCATGAGTGTTCATGCACCTCTAGAAAAGAGGTGGGGCGATATTGAATTCTAGTCGGGAGGGCTACAGAAGTAAGGGTAGGATCCTTGAGGTGCCCAAACTCTTGGATCACATACGACTATGGAAGCCCTTAATGACAGTAGCAGAATGACGGGAGTCAGTTGGTGCGTGGGATGATGGAGCAACAATGGCAGAGCTAGAGTGCCAAAGTTTGAAGCAGTGCAGTGGAGTGTTGCAGCAGTGCGGAAGGCACAGAGCAGATACAACAGCAGCGCAGTAGCATCAAAGGGTCAGCACAGATTGGCAACAGAAGTAGCTTCAACGTCAAAGGGCATCCAAACTAACCAACATGTCAGCTTTTGGGTGGCTTTTCAGTTGGTTACTTCCCAGCAATTGAGTTGCAATGCAGCAGTTAGCAGTGGCAGTTCTATGGGCAGCATATTGAGAGGGAGCTGCAGTACGGATGTAGCAGTGACAGTGGCAGTGTCATGGGCCACAATACAGATTGCAATAGCACAGTGGATGAAGGGTAGCGGGTCGAGCATCAGCAGTGCAGAAAACTGATGTCATGGATCACTGTGATACTTCTGTTGGGAAGTATTACTAGAGCACATTCCTTGCTAAGAGGAAGTGTTGATTTTTGGGTCCGCCTGCACCTACCTACACAGTTAGCGAGAAAAGCCTTCAACCCCACAAGGTGTGGTTGGTGGCAGGGAACTCAGAGAAGGGGCTGTCACACTGATCCCAACTCTCTC
>APFE030127595.1:156388-202521 GCA_000404065.3 Pinus taeda | reverse complement strand
TCAAACCGTCACCTCGATTGTGGGGTGTGCACGAGTGAAAAAATCCAGAGAATTATCCCCCTCTGAAAAAGAAGGGAAAAGAAAGGGATAATTCACCGGATAAAAAACACTCCAAGGTGTACTCGTTTGCTGATCGAGTCCCACATCCTAGGCCTGTTACAAATTCAAGAAACATCATACTAGCATCACTTATTACAATTCCCCGTAGGGTGTGGAATCTGGGTACAAAGAAGAAATATGATGAGAAGATAGAAAGAAAGTTAAAAAACTTTGTTGACTGATGACATCTGATGGTACAAGTGTCCTCTAGATCATCCTTGGGCATGGAGTCGTGAAATAATCGTCAGGTGCTACTCCAGCAGTCAACAGGTAGCATCAGATGTGCTCTAGCTCCGAATTTTGTGGATGGGCTAGAACACACGAGATCTCCAAGACCCAGAAATCATTTGGTGAAATTCCACCTGGATTGTATTTTATTAAAATAATTAATATTTTTATTGAGGTTCCTAAGTCTAAACTTAGGAAAATTAAAATATTAATGGGTATTAATAAAAATATGGGTGAGAAACTTCTAAGAGACGAGGATCAAGTCTAATTTAATCTTAGCTGTTGATGAGAGATTATATCGCAGTCGTTGATTTCTCAACAGGAAAAGTATAAAGGAAGGCTTGGGGTTAGTTGGAGAACACACACAGAAAGATTGAGGAAATCTATTTTCTAAGGTGAGAAGTTCTCAGGAGGGAAATTGATTGGGGAGATCTTGTGGCTGAGGGGCAATGATAGTTCGGGAATACAGACAGAGAGGTGGAGAGAAACTTGTGGAGGCAACGCAGTCGCCGGGAGAGCTAACGCTGGGCCAATCTGGGCCCACGCAGCCTTGAAGCCGAGCCAAGAGGGCCAGTGCAAAGGAAGAGTTTCCTTCCACACAGAAAGTCGAGGAGCTGTCAGAAACTGTCGGAAGAGCCGGGAAAGATGATGCAGAGCCTCAGAGAGCTCCAAGCAGTTACTGCGAAGGGGAAGCGTAGTTGTAGTCGAGGCCAGCGAGTTTTATTGCCGAGTGAAGTGAGGTAAAACTCACTCAGGTTCTCGGCCATTGTATTTCTCTATCTCTGGTTTGTGGAGAGGGCAACCAGCATTTGTATTCAGAACCTCTGCTTAATAATAGAAAACCCTTAGAGCTGTTGTACCATTTTTCCCGCATTGGGTTTTTCCGAGGCCGTTTAGTCCAAAAATAAGTGTGTCCTTTGTGTGTTTGTCTCATTTATTTTCAGTACTTGATCTATATATTGGTGTAGGCTGCAATGTAGTTACATTAATATTTTCTAAACATTTTTGAAAATAACTTGTTAAATGAAGAATACAAGTAGGTGATGTAAATCAGTGTTCTACTGTAGGATTTCTTGTTTGTTAGATTAAAAAAAATTTACAATTGTCTTAGGTCAAAGATGACCTTGTTACCATCAGTGTGACTGTCTCAGATGGAGATATGGTAAGGATTGCCTTGAAAGGGTTCACCGAGGAATGGAAGCCCTTCATCAAAGGAATCATTGCCAGGGAGAAGTTGCTAGACTGGGATAGGCTGTCCGATGAATTCATTCAGGAAGAGTTGCGAGACGAGGATCTTCAACTGAAGCACAAACCTTCAAATGATGGCGTTGCACTTGCATCACGAATGAAGGGTAAGCACAAGGATCTGAGTAAAGTCAAATGTTTCAACTGTGCCAAGATGGGTCATTTTTCGTCAAGATGTCCAAAGAAGAAGAAGGGAGATTATGAGAAAATAAAAGGGAAGTGGCTGCCCTTATTGCTAATAAAGTAGAGATGGATGAGCTCGCTAGAAGATTGGAAAATGAAGAGGAGTATTTTGCTATGATTTCTCATTTCTCGCTGAGTACTATCAAAGAGAATGGATGGTACATGGACAGTGGTGTGATGAAGCATATGACAGGGTCACAGGATATTTTTTTAGACACTAGCTGGATGGGACTCGAAGTTTCACATAGTGTTGGGCGACAAGAGTTGGTTGGAGATCTGAGGATCGGGTATTGTGCCATCCAGAATGGAGACAGGACATATGATGTGGGTCCAGGATGTATTGTTTGTACCAGGACTCAGATATAATGTGCTCTTCATCTTTATGATGGAGAAGAAGGGGTTTAAGGTCTTGTTCCAGGATGGAAAGGAAAGACTTTGGCTCAGAGGCTCTAAGTCCGATGCGATTGTACTCGGAGTTAGAGAGCATGGTCTCTATAGGTTGACAAGCAATCCTGTGGATCATGGAAAGAAACAGTTGGAGAAGGTACAAGTTCCAGAGAAGCAAGAGCAGGTGAAGGTGCAGATGCAGGCTTTAGAGGAGAATGTATAGGTTCCTGAGAAGAAGGTACACTTTTCTGAGAAGGTCCAGGTTCCAGAGACTCAAAAGGAGTCTAGTTCGAGAGGGAGCTTGCAGATTCAGAGGGAGACTCTGCAGCCCAAGAAGAGCGCGTGGTCAGTGGTGAGCAAGGGTGCTCCTACAACTGTCAAGAAGGAATCATGGAAAGAATGGAAGATGTTATAGGATAAGACAAAGAAGCAGGTTGCTTCTGGTAGTGATAGCGACACTTCCAAGAAGGGCGTAGTTCACCGTACAGGGATTGCTGCAATTGTGAGCGCCAAGACTTGGGCAAGTGTTGCGAGCAGTGATGATGATAATGAGATACTTCCTAGTCTTGGAAGTACCTCCCTCACTAAGAGGGAGTGTTGATTTGTGTAGCTTGGGAGGTACTCCAAGCCCCAAGGTTCAGGGTTTGGGGGGAAAGCACTTCAAGGGCAACTTGTGGGCTTGGAACCCAAGTATGGGGTTTTGGAACCCATCGAGATCTGGGACAAAACCATGATGGATTCATGGCATGTGATGGATGAGGATGATAGTGCTTGGAAAGACGATTCCAATGCAATGAAAATCTTATGAATCCGAGTTGTCGTTAGTGAGATATGAATTTTTTAAGTTGACTAATTATTGTTGGATGTCAAGTAAGCCGACTTGAAGAATCCAATGGATGTGTTGCTTCAAATATGACATTTTGGGAGCCCTTTTTTATGGTGTATTTAGAAGGTGATATAGAGTCATTTTGAGCATCCAATAAGTGCAACACACACAAGGAAGAAGAGCTCGGATATCTCTGTGAAGCCACAACAACTAAAGGGATGGAACAACGAAGGGCAAGGATTGTTTCTAAGGTTGTTTCAAGCTATGTTGCATGAACTTCTAGGAAGCCGACGTTTGAGACGTACCCATACCCGAAACTCTAAAACTCGGCTGAAACTTGACCAAAACTCGACCATTGTGTAATCATCTATGAAAGTTAGTATAGACTTGGTTTTCCTTCTAAATTGTCATCTATGGGTCTTATTCCCTTTTTTCTTGCAAGATAATGTGTTATTCACTTATTTGTATATTTCTTTTATATATAAATAATATCCGACATTTCAGCCAACGTTTCGGTTGACGTTTCCATTTTTGGGAGGTGACGTTTCTAAACGTACCTGTTTCGAAAACTCCGAAACATTTCGGCGCTTCCATGCAACTTAGGTTTCAGGTGACTAAAGTGCTGGAGGAAGCTGAGGAGAAGAGCTGGAAGGCCGAGATTGCTGGGGGTGTTTGTAGATCTATTTGAGGGCAGAAAATAGGTGAGAAGTGACTGTTTTGGAGGGTTGTTAGGGTCTCCAAAACAAGCTAGCGTTGGGGTGTTAAGTGCTACCATTTGCCCAGAATAGCAGCCCACAAGGAGGCCATCTCACCTTGCCTAGGCCATAACAAAAACGAGGTTGTTATGGTGAATTTTGAAGGCCTTTTGCAGCATGCTCTTCCCTTAACTAGGGACAACAGTATAGCAGTATAGCAGCAACATTGAATGTGTTGGATCCACGTTTTTGGGCCAGTTTTGAATCGTGAGATTGCAGTGTGTGGGAGCCAATAAAAAAGGCTGACTTGGAGAGTTAGAAGCCTTTCTTAGGAGCAGATCTTGCAGTGACGAGATTGGGTGTCATAGAGCCGGTTGGAGGGCAGCGTGTTGGCCACCCAAAGTAGCCCTAGACAAACTATCTTGAAGGACAAAGAGCAGCTGAAGGTTGGGTGAAGGACAATGACGAAGTGCAATACTTTGATGGACTAAAGTTGTTGCTAGCGTGGCAGATTGGAGCTCGAGAATTAGGCCTACCCAGAGAGCAGTTGATGAGCTCGTGTTCATTGTAGCAGACGTGACTTGTAGCAGTGATAGGAGACAGCCCTCTTGGAGTCTCGATGTGTAGTGGCCTTGACGGACTAAGGCACTACTAGTGAGCAGTACTGGTGCGACGAACCGACAGGGCAATGTTGAAATTTCCAAGTCTGACATGTCAAACATTCCTACTGCATTATCTGGTTTATTTCATCTACTTGTTTATTCCTTAACAAGTTATTTATCCATATAAATACTGAAAATAAACACAAATGTAGTCTCAACTCATATACAGATCATCAACTAAATTAATAGACAAACACATAAGGGACACTATTATGTTTGGACAATCGTCCCTGGAAAAACCCAATGCGGGAAAACAGGTGCAGCAATTCTGAGGGTTTCATTACTATGCAGATTTCTTGAGTACAACTAGGGTGTCAAACTGGCTCACCCAACAATGGTTTTTACACAGCAATAGTACCCCTTCTCGAAGACAGATATTTAGCTTCTCAGCACTAGTCTGTCCCACGAAAATCCTTCCAGCGCTTCTCCAAGGCTCTGCGTCAACCCTGCTAGCCTCTGCGTAGCTCTGGAACCCTTTGCATCAACCTTTTGCCTCTGTGCATCAACTCTCTGGCCTTCTGCATCACCCACGCAGGCCCTTCAGCCTCTGTGCAGTCTCTAGCTACCTCTGCATGGCTCTTGCTGCCTCTGTGTAGCTATGGTTGCCTCTGCGTCAACCTCTTCAGTCTCTATGCTGACTCTCCGGCACTATCTCTGCCTCTCTACTATGTACTCACTAATCCTCGCTACAACAGATCACTTGTTCGAATTTTCTCAGCAAACCTTGCTCCAGAAAATCGAACTGACTGATCAATCTTGGTGTATCTCCAACTGACCCTCAAGCCTCCTCTTATACTTTTCCTGTTGAGTCTTCAACGACCGAGATTAAGTCCCTAATCAACGACTAAGATTAGATTTGGCTCGATCCATGTCATTTAGAACATTCTCACCCAGTTTGATATTAATACCCATTAATTTTTTAATTTTCCTAAGTCTAGACTTACGAACTCCATTAAAAATATTAATTATTTTAATATCTCTCTAACCGGGTGGAATATCCCCAAAACATTTCTGGATCTTGGAGATGTCATGTGCTTTAGCCTCTCCACCAATTTTCATGGCTAGAGCACATAGGATGCTACCACAAATCAACAAACAAGATACGACATAGAAGTGTTGCAGCCAAGTTTGTCATTGTATCTTGTAAACCATAGTCTGTTGTATTACTCAGTTTGTTTAATATAACGAAGATTGGGATTGTACATATTGTACAATTTTGTTTAAAACTGTGTATATTGTGCATATTTGATTTACTGTTTTATATTGCCATTGTGCAAAGTGGTTTATGGTTGAGATTCTTGGTTTGGTAGCGTCAGTGATTTTAAGACTCTAACCTATACCCAAGGTCGTGGAAATTCAACATCAACTCCATACCCTTGGCCTAATTTTGGGTCTGCTTGGTCCCGTGTGGTCCCACAATCTATTGATGCCAAGAAAGCCATATAATTGAGTCTCCCTTGTGAATAGGCCTTAGGAATCACTCCTTGCCCTATCATTGTTCCATTCATTTAGTGATTCCCTTTTATATTGGATCTCCTACCATCAGTGAAAGTTCATAAAGAGCAGGTAGCTTTAGCTGAGGTGACAGTGGGCTATTGCTCCATTGTTGCCCTTGACCTACTAGTTTCTCTATAGGCTCCCCTCCTAGGACCCCTGCTAGTTTGAGCGGTAATAAGCCATAAAAGAAGACTTGATTAAAAAATGAAATATTATTATTATTGATTTTATTTGGGGAAAGCATTTGGAAAATATTATTAATATTATTTGAGGAAAATTTTGAACTTTAATTATTTCCCTCCATAATATAGAGTTGGCTCGAAGGCTCCCTGGCAACTCCTCTAAAAAGTCGTTAATTGAAACAATTATATATACCCATTGTGTTGATCCAAAAAGGCAACTTCGGATTATACATTCTATTCTAATATCTTTGGATATTTTTCTCCAGTGAATTTCGTAAGGGTTGAAGGTTTCTCGAGACTACAACAATCTCAAATTATGTCTATAGGTATTTCATTTTGTCTACAGGTCTCGTATTATGTCCAAAGGACTCGCATATGTCTATAGGTATTGCATTTTGTCTATAGGTCTCCGATTGTGTCCATAGGACTCGCATATGTCTACAAGACTCACATATCATCAATTATTTGAGGCTTCACCTTTATTATATAAGCATCACATATATTATATGAGGCATTGCTTAGACGACTTGAAGCAACGCAATGTTCCTGAGCCTCAGTTCGAATTTGTCTTATCTGTGGCTCGCCTTTTAAGTTGTAACTCGTATAATTTCTTACGATTTGTGCGGTTCGCGTGTACTCTACAGTGGCTCGGTCTCACGTCTAGTTCACTTTATTACCTGTACAAAGTTTCACACTCACAGTGGTTTGCACTCTCTAACATTGATGGTGACATTTCTATACTTCACAAGAACTCCCTACATGCTCCAAGGCTCATATATATTATTTTTGTGTGGTCACTCTTTCTCAACAGCGATATCCTATATCCCATGGTTTGTATGACTCATGGCACGCACAAGATATCCCTGTGGTTTGCATTCGATATTTCTATGTGGATTACAAAGATTTTTTATATACATACTTCTTAGTGCTTCACATTTTACTCACATTGGTTCATCTCACTGGTTTGAAATTATATCTCAAAATGTTTCCATGTTGCTTGATGACTTGAAGAGAGACATGATTATATATATATATATATCTCATACTCTGGGATATTGACATTGATTAGAACAATAACCTGTGTATATATGACTTGGACACTCATACATTTCATATGACGATTAGGAGACAATGAACTAATCAAAGAACACAGTATGGCAGTAACCTAGTATTTAATGACTTGGACAGTAACCCTGTTATGACTAAGATCTTTGATATCAAGAAGCATCATTATATTGTTGAAGAATCTAGGGCAAAGTAGTGTAGTGTGATTCTTCATTACTTGATAACAATTTGTGGAGTCTTTTTACTTTTCTTGTTAGCTTATTCTTCTTCTTCTTATTAGTGCATATGTGTTGAAATTTCGAAGTTTAACACGTCAGAAATTCTTCCTGCATTATCTGGTTTATTTCACCTACTTGTTTATTTCTTAACAAGTTATTTAACCATATAAATATTGAAAATAAACACAACTGCATTCTCAACCATCTACAGATGATCAATTGAAAATAATAGATAAACACACAAGGGATACCGTTATTTTTGGACAATCATCCCCAGAAAAACCCAACTTGGGAAAATCGGTGAAGAAGCAGCTTCCTTGAGTACAACTAGGGTGCCAAACTAGCTCACCCAACAGAGATATATATCTGGTAGTAATACCTCTCTTCGGAAGTAGATATTCAGCAAGTCTGCCCCACAAAAATCTCTCCAATGCTTCTTTGAGGCTCTGCGTCAGCCCTCCAGGCCTATGCGTCACTCTGAAACCCCTTGCGTCAACCTTATGCTGCTCTATGCTGGCTCTCTGGACTTTTGCGTCACCCACACAGGCCCTGCTAGCCTTTGCGCAGTCATTCTAGCCCTCTGCATGGCTCCTGCTAACACTATGCAGCCTCCTCAATCTTTGTGTTGGTCCTTCAACACTATATCTTCCTCTCTACTATGCTCTTACTTCTCCTTGCTACAACTCAAATCACTTGTTCAAATTTTCTTAGGAAACCCCGTTCCAAAAAATCGAATTGACTGATCAATCTTGGTGTATCTCCAACTGACCCTCAAGCCTCTTATACTTTTTCTGTTGAGTCTTCAATGGCCGAGATTATGTTAAAATTGGCAACTAGAGCCAAACTCCATGTGGGTCATCTTATTAGTGGAAGCCGATATTTTTCTTGGGTCCCTCTCATCAAGAGGTGTAGGATTGATCTAAAGATCATCTGATTCTGATAAGTATTCATGAAGATATGAATTTATTTGTGTTATGAGACAATTCGTCAAGGTCGACCAGCAACCAAATAAACCCCACTTGTGCTCAACGTTTTAGTATAAATAGAGGTGGCCGTCAAGTCATTTCAACACACTTGGGATCTCTTCCTCTTTACTTGTCTTTGGGTTTTAGTTGGAGGAGAGATCCTAAGGGATAACGTTGCCCTAATCTAGAGGGCAAAACTCAGAACTGCCAGGAACTGCTAGAACAGTCGGAACTATCGGAACAACTAAAACTATCGGAACATCCGAAATTGCCAAAATTGTCAGAACCGCCAAAACTGCTGGGAACTGCTAGGAGCAGCCAGAACTGCCGAGAGGAGCCAGAATTGTTGGAGCTATCAGAACTGTCGGGAATTGTCGGAACTGTCGGAATTGCTGGGAATTGTCGGAACTACCGGGAACTGTCGGGAACTGCCAGAACTGTTGGGAACTGCCGGAACTGCTAGGAACAACCGGAACAACAGGGACTGCCAGGAACAGCCGGAACTGCCAGAACAACCAGAGCATCTGTCTCCGAAGGAGAGCAGCATGCAAGGGACAACTAACTAACATGGTTCAGCAGAGAAGAGCAGAGCAGTGCAGGGCACTGATGGTAGAGATAGTACAATCGGACATATGGATCAGCGGATGGAGTTCTCCCTAGTTGAGAGGGAGTGTTAAAATTGGCAACTAGGGCCAAACTCCATGTCGGTCATCTTATTAATGGAAGCTAATATTTTTCTTAGATCTCTCTCATTGAGAGTTGTAGGATTGATCTAAAGATCATCCGATTTCGATAAGTATTCATGAAGATATGAATTTATTTGTGTTATGGGATAATTTGTCAAGGTCAATGAGCAACCAAATAAACCCCACTTGTGCTCATTGTTTTAGTATAAATCAAGTTGGCCTTCAAATCATTTCAACACACTTGGGATCTCTTCCTCTCTACTTGTCTTTGGGTTTTAGTAGGAGGAGAGATCCTAAGGGATAATGCTGCCCTAATCTGGAGGGCAAAAACCGGAATTGCCGGGAACTGCTGAAATTGTCGAGAACAATCGGAACTGTCGAAACTGTTGGAGTAACTGAAACTGTCGGAACAGTCGAAACTATCGGGAACTGCCGGTAACTGCCGGAACTGAAGGGAACAGCTAGAACAGCGGAAACAGTTGGGAACTGCCGGGAACTGCTGAAATTGTCGGGAACCACCAGAACTGTCGGATTTGCCGAGAATTGTCGGATTTTTCAGGAACTGGCGGAACTGTCGGGAACAACTGGAACTGCCAGGAACTACCGGGAACTGCTGGAACTGTCGGGAACAGCCAGAACTGCCAAAACAACCAGAGCATCTGTCTCCGAAGGAGAGCAGCATGCAAGGGACAGCTAACTAACATTGGGACAGTTGTATGGTACTTAGTAGCAAATACACCAAGCATGCAATGTTACAACTAGCATGCAACAACAAGCAAGCAAGGTGCAGCCAGCACATAGCTCAGTATGGCGACATGGTGTAGCAATGGCACATAATGCAATACAATGATGGGTACAGTCATGATTAATGAAGCGTGATGAGATGCAGCATAGTGATGATGGGTGCAGCATGGTGCAACGCGGTGAGGTGAGGGCAGCATGATGACGAAAGCAGCACCATGATAGGTGAAGGAGTCACCTTGGAGAATCAGTTGAAGCAGCATGTCTTCAACTGATCTCATGTATCATTTTCTTAGAGATGATCTATGCTCTTATCTAGATAAGTCAAAGTGTTGACTTCTGTTGTAAATGCACTATCTCTCTCTCTCTCTGTTGAACTATTGAAGAACATATAAGAAGAATTGATCAAGGGTTTCCCCACATTGGGGTTTGTCCCTGGCTAGCACCACACCTTGTGCCCTTTTGTCTTGGCTTGTCCTATGCGATTTATGTTTATGTTCTATCTGCAGTTTACTTTAATGTTGATATGATTGCTAATTTGGAAAAGATATGGATTTAACTGTGAAAATTGAAATAAATTGCTCTAAGCATAGAACATACCTAAAATTAACAGATTAAATCTCTAATCAACGGCTAAGATTAGATTTGGCTTGATCCATGTCATTTAGAACATTCTCACCCAATTTCATATTAATACCCATTAATATTCTAATTTTCCTAAGTTTAGACTTACAAACTCCATTAAAAATATTAAATATTTTAATATATCTCTAACTGGGTGGAATTACCCCAAACCATTTCTAGGTCTTGGAGATCTCATGTGCTTTAGCCTCTCCACCAATTTTCATGGCTAGAGCACATCCGATGCTACCCCAAATCAACACTCTCTCTTAGCGAGGAATGTGCTCTAGTAATGCTCCACCATTGAACATCACCCTGATCATATGGCACAGGTACCTGTGGTAATGCTTGGCCTACTACCCAACATCCTCTGCACTGCTGCCCATGGCTCTGCCACTGCCACTACTACATCTGTACTGCACCTTCCTTTGCGTTCGTGTTGTTGCTGGTCCTTCCTCCCAACACTGCATCTGCACTGCAGTTCTCTCTCATCATACTGCATTATGCTGCCCATAGCACTACCACTGCTAATTGTTGCATTGCAACTCAGTTACTGAGAAGTAAGTAACTGATCTACCCAACTACTGACATCCTTGTCAGGATAAAATCCCCTTGATGTTGAACCTACCTCTGCTGCTATCCTATGCTCCCCTTATTGCCTTTGTGCTGCTGCAACATCTTTGTGCCTCCCGCACTGCTGCAACCATCTTTGTGCCTTTCTACACTACTGCAACCATCTCTGTGCCTTTCACATTGTTGCAACCCTCACTGCGTTGTCAGAGACCACTGCACTCTAGCCTTACCTTGATGCTCCATCCACATCTTGCTTTTACCGACATCTGTCATCCTGCTACTGTCTCTTGGGGCTCCCATAGCCGGATATGATCCAAGAGTTTGGGTACCTCAAGGATCCTACCCCTCATCTTTTGTTGTCCTCCTAACTATAGCTCGATGTCACCCCACATCTTCTCTAGAGGTGCATGAGCACTCATAGCAGAGTGGTCATCTGTCTCGACTTCTTTCTCCACCTTAGTCGTCGCTGCCTTAGAGTCAGAAGCCTCTCCCTTATTCTTCTCCCTAGGACACTGGGTTGCATAATGACCAAGCTCCCCACAATGGAAGCACTTTATCATGGAGATGTCCTTATTCTTTCTCTTCCCCTGTTGTATCGCAGATGCCAAAGTCGCATCCCCCTCGTCTTTCTTGATTCTACCTCCTTTGCTGCTACTTCCCACCTTGGTTAGCTGTCTGACCTCTTCTTGGCAAAGAGCTGCCCACATCTCTTCCTATCCTGGAAGATTAGCTCTGCCCAAAATGCTTTGGACAAATGTCTCCCAATCCTCGGAGACTGCATTTAGGGCGATCCTCACCATGAACTCCTGATTCGGCATGGCTCATATGGAAGTAAGTTGGTCCCAAATCTCCTGCAACCTGTTGAGGTATAGATCTATTTGCTCCCTCTTCTCTATCTGATATGACCACAACTGATTTTCCAGTAGCATCTTCCTCTACACAGAAGTGCCTTGATACAATGTCAAGAAGGTATCCCACGTTTCCTTTGCCATGTTCTTCTCAGCAATATGTTGAACTACATGCTCCTTGACCCCATCAAGGATTATGCATTTTGCCTTGGCCATTACATCCTCATACCTTTCATTATCAATCAAGTCAACTGGGATAACCACAGTTCTCAAGGCGAAGCCCTTGACGTGATGTCTATCCAAAACAGACAGGATCTTGGCCTTCCAGATGACAAAGTTGGAAGCTGCGTCCAACCTGTCCCGATCCCTCAGTCCGTTCATTGCCATCTCCGCTCTTCCTCCCTCTGAGTCTCGACTTCCCTTTTGGAAGTTCTCTCCTAGACTCCTTCTAAGTCTTGATTTACCTCCATGAAATCCTCTTGCCAACTGTCGAACTGCTCCTCTCCAAACCTCTATGCACCTGCAATACGGATCTGGCTTTCTTGGCTAGAAATCCCTCAAGGCAGCAGCTCCCTCTACCTTGGTTCTATCCCGTTAGGTACTTTTCTCCTTTGACAGTAACAGAACTCCACCAATTTCCCAATCCACAATCTGCCCATAGCTCCCTAGGTCCCAGCAGCTGAAGAAACTAAGCCTCTTAGCTCTGTGCAATCCCAGCAAGGCTGAATCGCTCCTCTTGCCAACTACATCAAGCCTACCTGACTGAGTAGGATGATATGGCTCTTCGTGAGCCTCTTCTACCTCTGCCCTGGCCCTCTATCTGGCTCGAAATGATGACACAGGCCCTCTGCGTCACTCCTTCACTGCTGCCTTCTGCATAGGAACAGCTCTGTCTCTCGAGACAGTTGCTTCTAATGCAAATTTTCTGATTTAGTTGGTGCCTTCAGTTCTCTTGCGATCTGCAACACTCTGATACCATGTTGAAATTTCTATGTTTAACATGTCAGAAATTCTTCCTGCATTATCTGCTTTATTTCACCTACTTGTTTATTTCTTAACAAGTTATTCAACCATACAAATATTGAAAATAAACACAAATGTAGTCTCAACCATCTACAGACCATGAACTGAAAATAATAGACAAACACACAAGGGACATCGCTATTTTTGCACAATCGTCCCCGGAAAAAACCCCAACTTGGGAAAACCGATGCAGCGGTTCTGAGGGTTTTATTATTAAGCAGCTTTCTTGAATACAACTAGGGTTCCAAACTCGCTGACCCAACAGATATATCTATCTGGCAGTAATACCTCTCTTCGGAAGCAAATATTTAGCAAGTCTACTCCACGAAAATCTCTCCAACGCTTCTCTGAGGCTCTATGTCAGCCCTCCTGGCCTCTGCGTCACTCTGAAACCCCCTGTGTTGGCCTTCTGCTGCTCTCCGTTAACTCTCTGGCCTTCTACGTCACCCACGCAGGCCTTGCTAGTGTTGGAATTTCTAAGTCTGACACGTTAGAAAGCCTTCATGCACTTTACTGATTTATTCCTACCTACTTGTGCTGTTAATTAACAAGTTATTTACCATGTAAATACTGGAAATAAATACAAGTACATGCTCAACACATTACAGATCATCAACTGAAGGAAATAGAAACAAGCACACAAGTGACACCATTGTTTTTGGACTAATGTCCCTGGAAAAATCCAATGTGGGAAAATCGGTGCAGTGATCTGAGGGTTTGATTTATTAAGCAGTTTCAGAATACAATTCGGGTGCCAAATCTAGCTCACCCAACAAAGAAAAATCTCAGCAATAGTACCTCTCTACTCGGAAGCAGATATTCTGGCTGAAACCCCAGATAAACACCCCTGCAGCTCCACAACTCCAATCTACCCCACGAAACCCCAGCATCAGCCTCTAGGGACTGCGTCAGCCTCTCTCTGGCCCAGCGTTAGCCCAACGTCACTCTAGCTTGGCCTATGTCAACCTCTGGAGGTACTGCGTCAGCCCTCTGGCCCTCTGCGTCACCCACGCTGGCCCTCTAAGGCACTGTGCAGCTCCTGGCTGGCTCTGCGTGAACCCTTGGCTGCTTTTGCATCCCTCTCTCCAACTAATGCGCTGATCCTCCTGGTGCTATCTCTGCATCTCTTCTTCCGTATTCACTGCCCTTCAGCTACAACTCTGATCACTCTCAACTTTCTCAGCAATCCCAGCACCAGAAAGTCGAAATCTTGATCTCTTGGTGTGTTCTCCAAGTGGCTCTCAAGCCTCCTCTTGTACTTTTCTCATTAACAAATCAACGGCCGAGATTAAGTCCCTAATCAACGACTAAAATTAGATATGGATTGATCCATGACTTTTGGACTATTCTAACACAATTTTATATTAATTCACATTAATATTTTAATTTCCCTAAGTTTAGACATAGGGGCTCCATTAACAATATTAGTTATTTTAATATCTACCAAACTGTTTAGAATCTGCCCAAACCCATTTTGGGTATTGGCGATCTCATGTGCCATAGCCTCTCCACCAATTTTCGTGGCTAGAGCACATCCGATGCTACCCCAAATCCCTCTTAGCGAGGACTGTGCTCTAGTAATACTCCTCACTGAGCATCACTCTAATCATTCGGCATCGGTCCCTGTGTTGATGCTAGGTCTGCTACCCAAGATCCTCTGCACTACTGCATCTTGTACTACTACCCATGGCCCTGTCACTCCACTGCTGCATCCGTACTACAACTCCATCTACATCCGTGCTACTTCCCATGGCCCTGCCACTGCCACTGCTGCATCTTCACTGCAACCCCTCTCATCATGTTGCATCGTGCTACCCATAGCACTACCACTGTTAATTGTTGCACTACAACTCAGTTACTAAGAAGTAAGTAACTGATCTCCCAACTCCAACATCTTCGTCAGGCTAGAAACACCCCTGATGTTGAAGCTCCCTCAGTCACTGACAAGTGCTCCCTCTCTGACCTCTACGCTGCTGCAATAAATCCATGCATCTCGCATCATTTTACACCTCTTTGTGCCATCTTGTACTGGTGCAACACTCCTGTGCCTCTCGCACTGTTGCAGCCTGCTAGCCTCGCGCTGTCTTGGGAATCTTGCACTGTAGCTCCCTCTGACGCTCCATCTGCATCCATCTCTACCGACATCCGTCAGTCCTACTACTCTTTAGGGCTCCCATAGCAAAGTCTAATCCAAGAGGCTGGGTACCTTGAGGATTGTGCCCCTCATCGCCTATAGTCCTCCTGACTACAGCTCGATGTGTCCCCACTTATTCTGAAGTGGCACATGAGCACTCATGGCACAATCATCATTTGTCTCCACTTCCTTCTCTACCCTTGTTGGCGCTACCGTGATCTCGGAGGCCTCTCCCTTACTCTTCTTCCTTGGACACTGGGTCGCATAATGACCCAACTCCCCACAGTGGAAACATTTGACCTTGGAGACGTCCTTAATCCATTTCTCCTGCTTTCCCTCAGATGCTAGGACAACATCCTTCTCGTCCTCCTCCTTGATTCTGATCCCCTTACCATTGCTTCCCGCCTTGCTCAGCCTTCTAATCTCTTCTTGGCGAAGAGCAACCCAGATTTCCTCCCAATCTGGAAGGGCCACCTTGCCTAGTATGCTTTGGACAAACACCTCCCAGTCTTCTGAGACTGCATTTAGGGTTCTCACCATTAATTCTCACCATTAATTATGGATCCGGTGTTGCCACTATGGAAGTCAGTTGATCCCGGAACTCCTTCAATCGACGAGGAATGGGTTGATCTCTTCTCCCTTCTGCATCTGGTATGATCGCAGCTGATTTTCTAGTAGCATCTTCCTTTGCATGGAAGTATGCTGATACAACTTGGTCAGGGCCTCCCACGTCTCCTGTGTCGTGTTCTTCTCGGCAACATGTGGTACTCTATCAGATGATACTATTAGCCCTCGCCATTACATCCTTGTACCTGTCGTTATCAGCCGAGTCAACTGGGATAGCTATCGTCCTCAAGGCGAAGTGCGTAACACGATTCCTATCTAATACGGATAAGATTCTGGCCTTCCAGACTATGAAGTTGGAGGCTCCATCCAGTTTGTCTTGGTCTCTTATTCCGTGTATTGCCATTTCGCTACTCCTCTACTTCCCTCCTAGAAGTTCTTGATATGACTCCTCTGAGCCTCAATTTCCCTCCTGGAAACCCTTCTGCCAATGTCGAGATGCCCCTCTCCAATCATTTGTGCAACTACAACACTGATCTGGATTCCTTGGCTAGAAATCCACCTCAACAACAACTCCCTCTACCTTGGCCTTGCCATGTTAGGTATTGTTCTGACTACAGTACCCCACCAGCTCCACTCTGCAACTTACCCACAACGTCCTAAACCCCAGCAAACTGAAGGTTAGAGCTTGTGCAATCCTGGCACAGGCAAATCAGCCTCCTCAGCCAACTGCGTCAGTCCTCCTAGCCTCTACGTGGCTCTGCATGAGGCTGCCTTTGCCTCCCTCAGCCTCTGCGCTGCCTCTTCCTGGCTCAATCTTAATGACGTAGGCACTGCGTCACTCCTTCCTTGCTGCTACTCTGCTACGAACAACTTTTGTCACTCGGGACAGCTGTTTTCTGCTGTTGCTGCTCTGTTTGACCGATGTCCTTAGTTCTCCTGTGATCTGCACCTGCCCTCTAATACCATGTTGGAATTTTTAAGTCTGACATGTTAGAAACCCTTTATGCACTTTACTAATTTATTCCTACCTACTTGTTCTGTTAATTAACAAGCTATTTAACATGTAAACACTGGAAGTAAATACAAGTATATGCTCAACACATTACAGATCATCAACTGAAGGAAATAGAAATAAGCACACAAGTGACACTGTTGTTTTTGGACTATTGTCCCTGGAAAAACCCAATGCGGGAGATCCGGTGCAACTATCTGAGGGTTTGATTTATTAAGCAGTTTCAAACTACAATCTGGGTGCCAAATCTGACTCACCCAACAGAGAAAAATCTCAGCAGTAGTACCTCTCTACTGAAAAGCAGATATTCTGGCTGAAACCCTGGAAAAACACTCTGGCAGCTACACAGCTCCAATCTGCCCCACGAAACCCCAACGTCAGCCTCTAGGTACTATGTCAGCTTCTCTTTGGCCCAACGTTAACCCAACGTCACTCTAGCTTGGCCTGCGTAAGCCTCTGGAGGCACTGCGTCAACCCTTTGGCCCTCTGCGTGTTGATTTGGGGTAGCACCTGATGTGCTCTAGCCACGAAAATTGGTGGAGAGGCTAAGGCACATGAGAACTCCAATACCCAAAAAAGGTTTGGGCAAATTCTAAAAAATCTGGGATATATTAAAATAATTAATATTTTTAATGGAGTCCGTAAGTCTAAACTTAGGGAAAATAAAATATTAATGTGTATTAATATAAAACTGTATTAGAATGGTTCAAAAATCATGGATCAAGCTAGATCTAATCTTAGTCATTTATTAGGGACTTAATCTCGGCTGTTGATTTGTCAACGAGAAAGGTATAAGAGGAGGCTTGAGGGTCACTTGGAGAACACACTGAGAGAGACCAGTCAGTTCAATTTCTGGAGTGGGGTTAGCTGAGAAATTGAACCAGTGGTCTAGAGAGCAGTCAAGAGGCAATAAGTACAGAACAAAGAAACAAGAGATCAACATAGAGGCAGAAAAGTCAGACGCAAGGCCAGAGGGAGCCACGCAGAGGCAGTAAAGCCAGCAGGGCCTGTGTCATCCATGCAAAGGCTGCAAGAGTAACGCAGAAGACTAGAGAGGCTGCGTAGAGTCTCAACAGGTTGATGCAAAGGGTTTCAGGTCACGCAGAGGTCAGTAGGGCTTACGCTAGGTTAGGGAGACCAGTTAGTTCAATTTCTAGAACGGAGTTAGCTGAGAAATTCAACCAGTGGTCTGGAGAGCAGTCAAGAGGCAACAAGTACGGAACAGAAAGACGAGAGATCAACACAGAGGCAGAAAAGGCAGACGCAGGGCCAGAGGGAGCCATGCAGAGGCAGCAAAGACTCCACAGAGCTAGCAGGGCCCGCGTCATCCAAGCAGAAGCTGCAGGAGTGACGTAGAAGGCCAGAGAGGCTGCGTAGAGTCTCAACAGGTTGACGCAGAGGGTTTCAGGTCACGCAGAGGTCAGTAGGGCTTACGCTGGGTTCAGAAGAAGTGCTGGAAAATTTGTCTATATATGGGTAAGCTAGTTTAGCACCCTGTTGTACAAGAAATTGTTGAATAATAAAATCCTCCCTTGCTTCACTGGTTTTCCCACATTGGGTTTTTTCGGGGACATTAGTCCAAAATAACTGTGTCAATGTGTTGATTCTTGTGCATATGTTTGTTTTTGTATTATGATGTGATATCTACATCAGTGTTTGTGTTAGTGTTTATTGAAGTAATTTCATAAATAATTTATGGTGAAATACGTAGGAAAAGTAAATTAGTTGCTGCAGTGATAGAATTTTCACATGGTATTAGAAGAAGTAATCAGAGACAGAAAGGGAAAATCAGTTATGGGTCGAGATGACGATGCAGAGCCATCCACCTCAAGGGACTCACACAAATTTTCAGAAGATTGCACAAGAGAAAGAGACTTTGATTTCTCTATGTTGGCTTCCAGGTTGGGAGAAGAATTGGCGTGCATGACTAGTGCTGCATCATTAAAAGTATGGTATATAGACAGTGGAGCCTCGTGGCATATGACGGGAATCAGGGAGTGTTTCTTAGAATATTGAGAAGAGAAGATGAACTTTCAGATCACCACGGGGAACAAGGCAAAGTGTACTCCAGTAGGGAAGGGTACCATAGTTTTTCAGACAGAACCGGTAGAGCGGTTCCATGTCACAAATGCACTACATGTACCAGGATTGGGGATGAACTTACTTTCTGTGTTACAACTACAAAGCAAGGGATATGACGTCTACTTCATTAAGGAAAAGGTATACGTCAAACACCCGAGCGGGAAAAAGAAAGTGCAGATCGAGATCAAAAGTAATTGGTTGTATAGATTACAACTAGAATCACCAATGGCACTAATAGACAGTCATGGGGACAAGGACTTGAACGAACTATGGCACAGAAGGATGGGTCACTTGCACCATGGAGCTCTGAGAATTCTTAGGAGCACTGTAACAAGAGTTCCAGATTTGAGTACGGAACGAGATGATGTATGCAGGGGATGCACTCTAGGAAAGTATGCCAATGTGACATTTCCTAGGAGAAAACACAGGGACAATATTGTACTAAGATTGATACACTCAGATGTCTGCGGACCTATGTCCGTCAAAGCTCTTAGTGGTGCCGAGTATTTCCTTACCTTTATTGATGACCACTCAAGGAAAACTTGGATTTATTTTCTGAAAACCAATGATGAGGTTCTCTTTCGATTCAAGGAGTTCAAGGCTCTAGTGGAGACATTGACTGGGAAGAAAATAAAAGTTTTGCGCTCAGATAATGGTGGAAAGTATGTCGATAAGGACTTTACTGATTATTGTTCTAAAGAGGGCATCAGAAGAGAGTGGATAGCTCCCTACAATCCTGACCAAAATGCGGTGGCAGAAAGGAAAGACAGGACTATTGTAGAAGCATCTAGGGCCATGTTGTATGATCAAGATATGCCAAAAGTTTTGTGGGAAGAAGCATGCAACACAACTGTCTACGTTCAGAACAGGACTCCTCATCGGGCATTGGGCAAGATTACTCCGTAGAAAGTCTTCACTGGAAAGACACCTGAAGTCAGTCATTTTAGGATATTTGGGAGTTTAGCATATTGTCGCATTCTCGAAGAAAAGAGGAAGAAGTTGGATCAGACTGTAGAAAAGGGATATCTAGTGGGATATAGCGAGAATGCTAAGGCATACAGAATCTATCTTCTAGGAAGGAAGGTAGTAGTATGACGAGATGTAAAGTTCATGGAGGACAAAGCTTTCAGAAGATCTCGTGAAATGCCTTCCGAGGAGCAGTCGAAAGAGGATCCGTTGGTCATGCCTCTTCAACCAACAAAAGTGAAGAATTCTTCCTCAAGTTAGGAAGATTCTCAGGATGTGGAGGAGGAGCGAACAAAAGCCGCTGCTAGCAGAGGAAGAACTAGCAGGGAACTTCTTCAAATTCTGTGTGATGCAGAGAACTTCATTGGTGAGCCAAGGAACAGTAAGAGGGAGCGAAAACAACAAGACTGATATCAGGGGTTAGTAGCTCAGGATGGAGAGCCTGCCAATTTCAAGGAGGCAGCTTAGCGTCAGGTTTGGCTAGATGCGATGGTAGAGGAGTATAACTCCATAATGGTGAACAATGTCTTAGAGGTGGTGTCAAGGCCTCAAGACAGATATGTGGTAGGTTCAAAATGGACCTACAAGATCAAAAATGCTGTGGACGGCAGTGTTGAGAAATACAAGGCCAAGTTTCTGGCTAAGGGGTATGCTCAAAAGGAAGGGATTGACTATGAGGAAACATTCGCCCCAGTAGCTAGGTATATATCTATTAGGACCATGATATCTCTTGTAGCCCAAATGGGATGGGAGATCCATCAGATGAATGTCAAGATGACATTTCTGAATGGAGTAATAGAAGAAAAGGTATACATTGAACAACCAGAGGGCTTTCAAACTCATAAGAAGAACTCTCATGTATGCAGACTGAAGAAAGCCTTATATGGGCTGAAGCAGGCATTGAGAGCGTGGTATGGTCGAATAAATGGCTACTTGCAAAAGATTGGGTTTGTCAAGAATGACGTGGATCTGAATCTCTACTATCTGGTCGTAGAGAATGGGTTGCTTATCTTAGTATTATATGTGGATGATCTCTTTCTGACAAGATCATCCAGACTCATTGAGAACTGCAAGAAGAATCTAGCCACAGAGTTCGATATGAAGGATCTGGGACAAATGCACTATTTCTTAGGATTAGAAGTTTGGCAGCAGAAAGGAGAAATCTTCCTTGGGCAAGGGACGTATGCTACAGAAATCCTGAAAAGATTCAAGATGGGAGACTATAGACCTATGGCTACGCCAATGATCACCAATCGGAAGAAGATTGATGCATCAAAAGACAAGGATATCGATCCCACCCTATACTGGCAGCTCATAGGGTCCCTAGTGTATCTGGTCAATACCAGGCCAGATATTTGTTACGTTGTCAACACCCTCAATCAGTTCATGGTGGAACCAAAGAGGGGGCACACTGGGCAGCAGCCAAACATGTTCTCAGGTACTTATAGGGAACAATTGATTATGGGCTCTGATACACCAAAGGGAAGGATATCAGGTTGAGTGGATTTACTGATGCAGATTGGGTAGGAAGTTCAGTGGATCGGAAAAGTACCTCTGGGAACTGTTTCAACATTGTATCAGGAATGACCTCCTAATGCAGTAGGAAACAGAAGTCTGTGGCTCTGAGTTCATCTGAAGTAGAATATATGGCAGCTAGAACAGCGTCGTGTGAGGCCATATGGCTTAGAAAACTGTTGGTGAACCTATTCAGAAGAAATATGGAGGCGATCAGGATCATGTGTGATAATCAGAGTTGTATCAAACTCTCTGAGAATCTAGTGTTTCATGATAGGTTGAAGCATATTGATATCCAGTGTCACTTTGTCAAAGACTGTGTCCAACGAAGAGTTGTACAGTTGAGCTACTCTCCTACAGGAGAACAGGGAGTAGATATCCTCACCAAGGCCCTTGGAAAGTCAAAATTTGACTACTTCAGGGAAAAGATGGGGATGGTAAAGAAACCCTTTCAAAAGTAGAAATGAGTGTGTTAGCAACACGAATGAAGACGAAGTTGCAATGCAAATGCAGTGTTGGGAGAAAGGACCAGCAGCAGTACAGATGCAAAGGGAGTTGCAATGCGGATGCAGTGTTGGGAGAAAGGACCAACAACAACACGGATGCAGAGGGAGTTGTTGTACAGATGCAGCAGTGGCAGTAGCAGAGTCATGGGCAGCAGTACAGGATGCAACAGTGCAGAGGATGTTGGGCAGGAAGGCTTAGCATCAGCACAGAGACCGATGCCGGATGATTAGAGTGATACTCAGTGAATAGTATTACTAGAGCACAATCCTCGCTAAGAGGGAGTGTTGATTTGGGGTAGCATCGGATGTGCCCTAGCCACGAAAATTGGTGGAGAGGCTAAGGCACATGAGAACTCCAATACCCCAAAAGGGTTTGGGTAGATTCTAAACAATTTGGGAGATATTAAAATAATTAATATTTTTAATGTAATCCCTAAGTCTAAACTTAGGAAAAATTAAATATTAATGTGTATTAATATAAAATTATGTTAGAATAGTCCAAAATTCATGGATCAAGCTAGAGCTAATCCTAGCCATTAATTAGGGACTTAATCTCGGTTGTTGATTTGTCAACGAGAAAAGTATAAGAGGAGGCTTCAGGTTCACTTGGAGAACGCACTGAGGGAGACTAGTCAGTTCAATTTCTGGAGCAGGGTTAGCTGAGAAATTGAACGTGTGGTCTGGAGAGCAATCAGGAGGCAGCAAGTACGGAACAAGAGACCGGAGATCAGCACAAAGGCAGAAAAGGCAAATGCAGTTCCAGAGAGAGCCATGCAGAGGCAATAGGGCCTGCGTCATCCACGCAGAGGCTGCATGAGTGACGCAGAATGCCAATGAGGTTGCGCAGAGTCTCGACAGGCTGACACAGAGAGTTTCAAGTAACACAGAGGTCAGTAGGGTTGATGCTAGGTTCAAAAAAAGTGCTAGAAAATTTGTCTATCTATGGGTAAGCCAGTTTGGCACCCTGTTGTACTAGAAAATTGTTGAATAATAAAATCCTCCCTTGCTTCACTGGTTTTCCCACATTGGGTTTTTCCGGGGACATTAGTCCATGATAACTGTGTCAATGTGTTGATTCTTGTGCATATGTTTGTTTCTGTATTACAATGTGATATCTGCAGTAGTATTTATTTTAATGTTTATTGAAGTAATTTCATAAATAACTTGTGGTGAAATAAGTAGGAAAAGTAAATCAATTGCTGCAGTGATAGAATTTTCACACTGTATCACCCACGCTGGCCCTCTGAGGCACTGCAGAACTCTTGGCTTCCTCTGCATGAGCCCTGGCTGGCTCTGCGTGAACACTTGGCTGCTTCTGCATCCCTCTCTCCAACTACTACGCTGATCCTCCCGACGCTATCTCTGTCTCTCTGCATCTGTATTCACTACCCCTCAGCTGCAACTCTGATCACTCTCTCAACTTTCTCAGTGAACCCAGCCCCATAAAGTCGAAGTCTTGATCTCTTGGTGTGCTTTCCAAGTGACCCTCAAGCCTCCTCTTATACTTTTCTCATTGATGAATCAACGGTCGAAATTAATTCCCTAATCAACGACTAAGATTAGATCTGGCTTGATCCATGACTTTTGGACCATTCTAACACAGTTTTATATTAATTCACATTAATATTTTAATTTTTCTAAGTTTAAACTTAGGGACTCTATTAAAAATATTAATTATTTTAATATCTCCCAAACTAAGGTAGCAGAACCTAAAAAATGGATAATAATAAATATTAAGAACTGACCTTCATCTCATCAAAACAACTCACCTCATAACTATTTAAAACTCTCATTTAGCTCTTCTACTATCAACATTCATAAATAGTCTTGATGATGGATCCCTTTTGGGATTTGCAACGTTGACAGAATATGGTTATTACTATGGGTTCTCCAGTAACTCAGAAGATATAAACCACAGATGTCTAAAATCCAGGATCTCCCAAACTATTTAGAATCTACCCAAACTCTTTCTGGGTATTGGAGATCTCATGTGCCTTAGCCTCTCCACCAATTTTCGTGGTTAGATCACATCCAATGCTACCCCAAATCAACAGCTAGCCTCTGCGCAGTCACTTTGTCCCTCCACATGGCTCCTGTTGGCACTGCGTAGCCTCCTCAATCTCTACGTTGGTCCTTCGGCATTATCTTTGCCTCTCTGCTATGCACTCACTGCCCCTTGTTGCAACTCAGATCACTTGTTCGAATTTTCACAGCAAACACCACGCCAGAAAATCAAACTGACTGATCAATCTTGGTGTATCTCCAACTGACCCTCAAGCCTCCTCTTATATTTTTTCTGTTGAGTCTTCAACGGCCAAGATTAAATCTCTAATCAACGGCTAAGATTAGATTTGGCTTGATCTATGTCATTTAGAATATTCTCACCCAGTTTCATATTAATACCCATTAATATTTTAATTTTCCTAAGTTTAGACTTAGGAACTCCATTAAAAATATTAATTATTTTAATATCTCTCTAACCGGGTGGAATTTCCTCAAACTATTTCTGGGTCTTGGAGATCTCATGTGCTTTAGCCTCTCCACCAGTTTTCATGGCTAAAGCACATCCGATGCTTCCCCAAATCAACGATATGTGTGTACTTCATCAAATTGCTACCAAAACATAAAAACAAGAACACGAGATGTTGGCTCTCTGCCAGGGCCAAAAGCTCTCTTCTCTTAAGAGGAAAACCCTTTAGTGAATTTCTCTTATTGAAGCTTCTATTGATCAATGCCAAACCATAGACCCCTGACTAAGAGATCCTCCAAGCAAAAGTCAAGTCTCTACTCATTTCTGCACCATATACCCCGGCACTTTTTCCGGCACTTTGTCCTCCAACACTTCATCCTCCTCCTTCTGGGATTTTGTTCACTTATGAATCTTGTCTAGAAATAGACCTTCTTGAGTGAGTCTTCTAGGTGAGGTGTTCCACTTCTATCCTTGCACAAGTAGACTTCAACGTTGACCAACCGAGATCCTTAATGAGATATGATAGTATGATAGTGTTGCTGTTCTGCTACCCTAATTTCTCATACGTATGGGAGGATCACTAGGTTCATATGCTCTTCTTTCCTTTGCTTGAGAGTCTTCCTTCCATGCTGGAGTTGGGGGCCTTTGTAGGCCTAGTTACTAGCCCAAACAATAAAGAACATACCACTGTAATTTCACTGCTGATATAGCCGCAGACTGTGCCTCATTCCTTCGCACATGTGACTGTGTATACCCTAGAAACAGTCTTTTAACCTTAGTTGTTCTTCCTCCTTTCTTCGCTGCCCTAACAGACCTTTTCCTTGGCTTATCTTTGTCCTTCTTGTTCTCTTTTTCATGCGGGTTTCAGAGCACGATTGATGTGTTCTAATTGGAGTGGATAGCCTCTATAAATAGAGGATTGTCCCTCCATTTAAGCCGACTTGTCTGGCTGTCTTTAGGCCGACTTGTCCTCTTAGTTGTAGGCCGACTTGGAGGGCTGTTTGTAGGCTGATTTGGAGGGCATTTTGGTGGCTGATTTGCTGAGCAGACTTCACAGACTTTCCATTATGGTGTAGCATGCTTGAAGGAGCTTCTTGAAGGTGTCCTTACATAGGATTAGACTTGACTTTGCTTGGAGGTTTCCCTTTGACTTTAATATATATTTATATATAGTGTAACATGCCCTTAAGGCCTTCAATATTTTCTCTTGACTATTTGACTCACCTATAACATTTTGACATGTGCTAGACCTACTTCAATGAGCAAGAAACTCATTGACATATATTATAAAATTAATATTTATTTTCTTGAACAAGTACAAATATCAAAAGTACATCTATGAAGACCAAACCTAGTTGCACTTCCGTCAACATATATGACAGTCCTGGAGGCATGTCTTTATTGTAGTGTCTTGGATGACTGTACCTTGTTGCATGGACTTGTGATAGCTGCAAATTACTTGGCTATGACTGTGATGGATATGCTCACCAGTCACGCTTTTATGACATCATTGTGTCATGATAGCTGTAACCTTATACTTTGATGGCAGTGACATGATGAAGATAGAGATAGATGCTACTTGGATAGGCCTTGAAGGCCAGATATGAATAATGTATCTTACTATAATTGTACTTTGTATCTCAACTAAACAATTGATGAAATCTAATAGAAGAAAAGGAAGTATTGATTGAGGGTTTTCCCCCTTGTAGGGTTTTTCCCTAATCTCCGACCAAATTCTGGTGTCCCCTTTTGTGCATGCTTTTCTTGTGATGTTCCTTTTACTATCCCACTGCGTTGTTGATGATGTTGTTCTTTCTATATAATTGCTAATGATGTGATGATGTTATGAGGTGAATGCATATGTAAATGATGAAAAGGATATAAATGCAATTATCAAAAGAAAAGAACAATATAGCCCTATGAAAATTAACAAGATAACCCAAAAAGCATCCTCAAATATTTAGAAGTCCCCCATACTGTGTTGAATGTGGTCTTGTGCCAATTCATAGTCCTTTGTAATCAGATATGGAATCGTGCACTGGCTTATGTGGCATCTCGGCATTGATATATATGTCTATTCTTGGCATCTTTGTTACTCGCACGGCACCTTTGTTATCCGCACTATGATATCTCTATGATATGGCAGCGTTGTTGTTCGCTCTATGGTTCCACAGTTGGCATCACAGTTGCATTGTATGTATGGATCGTTGTTGACATCATATGTATGGATCCCTGTTGACATCACATGTATGGATCTATGTTGGCATCTCATTTAAATTTATTGATGGCACCTTTGCATTGTATGTATTGCACTATCATTCTGAGTTATACAAGGCATAGATTCACAAATTCACAGTTGTGTTGATTTGGGGTAGCATTGGATGTGCTCTAGCCACGAAATTTGTGGAGAGGCTAAGGCACATGAGATCTCCAATACCCAGAAAGGGTTTGGGCAAATTCTAAACAGTTTGGGAGATATTAAAATAATTAATATTTTTAATTTAATCCCTAAGTCTAAATTTAGGGAAAATAAAATATTAATGTGAATTAATATGAAACTGTGTTAGAATGGTCCAAAAGTCATGGATCAAGCCAGATCTAATCTTAGTCGTTGATTAGGGACTTAATCTCGGTCGTTGATTTGTCAACGAGAAAAGAATAAGAGGAGGCTTGAGGGGCACTTGGAGAACACACTAAGGGAGACCTTTCAATTCAACTTTTGGAACGGGGTTAGCTAAGAAATTGAACCAGTGGTCTGGCGAGCAGTCAGGAGGCAGCAAGTATAGAACAGAGAGACGGGAGGTCAGCACAGAGGCAGAAAAGGCAGATGCAGGGCTAGAGGGAGCCACGCAGAGGCAGTAGAGGTTGCGCAGAGCCAGCAGGACCTGTGTCATCCACGCAGAGGCTGCAAGAGTGACGCAGAAGGCCAGAGAGGCTGCGCAGAGTCTCAACAGGCTGCGCAGAGTCTCAACAGGCTTACGCAGAGGTCAGTAGGGCTAACACTGGGTTCATAAGAAGTGCTAGAGAATTTGTCTATCTGTGGGTAAGCCAGTTTGGCACCCTGTTGTACTAAAAAATTGTTGAATAATAAAATCCTCCCTTGTTGCACTGGTTTCCCACATTAGGTTTTTCCGGGGACATTAGTCCAAAATAACTGTGTCAATGTGTTGATTCTTGTCACAACTACCAGGATTGGGGATGAACTTACTTTCTGTGTCACAACTACAAGGCAAGGGTTATGACATCTACTTCATCAAGGAAAACGTATACGTCAAACACCCGAGCTGGAAAAAGAAAGTGCAGATCGGGATCAAAAGTAATGGGTTGTATACATTACAACTAGAATCACCAATGGCACTAATAGGCAGTCATGGGGATAAGGACTTGAACGAACTATGGCACAGAAGGATGGGTCACTTGCACCATGGAGCTCTGAGAATTCTCAGGAGCACTGTAACAGGAGTTTCGGATCTGAGTACAGAACGAGATAATGTATGAGGGGATGTGCTCTAGGAAAGTATGCCAAGGCGGCATTTCCTAGGAGCAAACACAAGGCCAAGAGTGTACTAGGATTGATACACACAGATATATGCAGACCTATGTCCGTCAAAGCTCTGAGTGGTGCTGAGTATTTCCTTACCTTCATTAATGACCACTCGAGGAAAACTTGGATTTATTTTCTGAAAACCAAGGATGAGGTTTTCTGTCAATTCAAGGAGTTCAAGGCTCTGGTGGAGAATCTGACTAGGAAGAAAATAAAAGTTTTGTGCTCAGATAATGGTGGGGAGTATGTCAATAAGGACTTCATTGATTATTGCACTAAGGAGGGCATCAGAAGAGAGTGGACAACGCCCTACAATTCGGAGCAGAATGGGGTGGCAGAAAGAAGAACAGGACCATTGTAGAAGCAACTAGGGCCATGCTATATGATCAGGATATGCCAAAATTCCTGTGGGTGAAAGCATGCAACACAACTGTCTACGTTCACAACAGGACTCCTCATCGAGCATTGGGCAAGATTACTCCAGAGAAAGTCTTCACTGGGAAGACACCTGAAGTCAGTCATTTCAGGATATTTGAGAGTTTAGCATATTGCCGCATACCCAAAGAAAAGAGGAAGAAGCTGGATCAGACTGCAGAAAAGGGATATCTGGTGGGATATAGCGAGAATGCTAAGGCATACAGAATCTATCTTCCAGGGAGCAAGAAGGTAGTAGTATAACAACATGTAAAGTTCATGAAGGACAGAGCTTTCAGAAGATCTCGTGAAATGCCTTTTGAGGAGCAGTCGAAAGAGGATCCATTGGTCATGCCTCTTCAACCAACAAAAGTGAAGAATTCTTCCTCAAGTCAGGAAGATTCTCCGGATGAGGAGAAGCGAACTGAAGCACCTGCTGGCAGAGAAAGAACTAGCAGGGAACTTCGTCAGATTCTGCGTGATGCAAAGAACTTCATCAGTGAGCCAAGGAACAGTAAGAGGGAGCGAAAACAGCCAAACATATATCAGGCATTAGTAGCTCATGATGGAGAGCTTGCCAGTTTCAAGGAGGCAGCTCAACATTAGGTCTAGCTAGACGCGATGGTAGAGGAGTATAACTCCATAATGGTGAACGATGTCTGGGAGGTGGTGTCAAGGCCTCAAGGTAGATCTGTGGTAGGTTCAAGATGGATCTACAAGATCAGATATGCTACGGACGACAGTGCTGAAAAATACAAGGCCAGGTTTGTGGCTAAGGGGTATGCTCAAAAGGAAGGGATTGACTATGAGGAAACCTTTGCCCCGATAGCGAGGTATACATATATTACGACCGTGATATCTCTTGCAGCCCAGATGGGATGGGAGATCCATCAGATGGATGTCAAGACAACATTTCTGAATGAGGTAATAGAAGAAGAGGTATACATTGAACAACTAGAGGGCTTTGAAACTCATGAGAAGAAGTCTCATGTATGCAAACTAAAGAAAGCCTTGTATGGGCTGAAGCAGGCACCGAGAGCATGGTATGGTCGAATAGATGGCTACTTGCAGAAGATGGGGTTTGTCAAGAGTGACGCAAATCTGAATCTCAACTATCTGGTTGTAGAGAACAAGCCGCTTATCTTAGTATTATATGTGGATGATCTCTTTCTAACAGGATCATCTAGACTCATTGAGGACTGCAAAAAGAATCTAGCCATAGAGTTCGATATGAAGGATCTAGGACGAGTACATTACTTCCTAGGATTGGAAGTTTGGTAGCAGAAAGGAGAAATCTTCCTTGGGCAAGGGAGATATGCTACAGAAATCCTAAAAAGGTTTGGGATGGGAGACTGTAGACCTATGGTTACACCAATGATCACCAACTGGAAGAAGATTGATGCATCAGAAGACAAGGATGTCGATCCCACCCTATATCGGCAGCTCATAGGGTCCCTGATGTATCTGGTCAATACAAGGCCAGATATTTGCCACGTTGTCGACACCCTCAGTCAGTTCATGGTGGAACCAAAGAGGGCACACTGGGCAGTAGCCAAACATGTTCTCAGGTATTTACAAGGAACAGTTGATTATGGCCTCTTATACACCAAGGGGATGGATATCAGGTTGAGTGGATTTACTGATGCAGATTGGGTAGGAAGTTTACTGGATTGGAAAAGTACCTCTGGGTATTGTTTCAACATTGGATTAGGACTGACCTCTTGGTGCAGTAGGAAACAAAATTTCGTGGCTCTGAGCTCATCTGAGGCAGAATATATGGCAGCAAGCACAACTTCGTGTGAGGCCATATGGCTTAGAAAACTGGTGGTGAACCTATTCAGAAGAAATATGGAGGCGACCAGGATCATGTGTGATAATTAGAGTTGCATCAAACTCTCTGAGAATTCAGTGTTTCATGATAGGTCGAAGCATATTGATATCCGGTGACACTTTGTTAGAGACTGTGTCCAACGAGGAGCTGTACAGTTGAGCTATACTCCTACAGGAAAACAGGGGCAAATATCCTCACCAAGGCCCTTGGAAAGTCAAAATTTGACTACTTTAGGGAAAATATGGGGGATGGTAAAGAACCCCTTTCAGAAGTAGAAATGAGTGTGTTAGTAGCACAAATGAAGAGGGAGTTGTAGTGCAGATGCGGTGTTGGGAGAAAGAACCAGCAGCAACATAGATGCAGAGGGAGTTGTTGTACAGATGCAATAGTGGCAGTAGCAATCGCAGAGCCATGGGCAACAATACAAGATGCAACAGTGTAGAGGATGTTGGCCAGGAAGGCTTAGCATTAACACAGGAATCGATGCTAGATGATCAGGGTAATGCTCAGTGAGGAGTATTGCGAGAGTACATTCTTCGCTAAAAGGGAGTGTTGATTTGGGGTAGCATCTGATGTGCTCTAGCCACGAAATTTGGTGGAGAGGCTAAGGCAAATGAGATATCCAATACCCAGAAAGGGTTTGGGCAGATTCTAAACAGTTTGGTAGATATTAAAATAATAAATATTTTTGATGTAATCCCTAAGTCTAAACTTAGGGAAAATAAAATATTAATGTGAATTAATATGAAATTGTGTTAGAATGGTCCAAAAGTCATAGATCAAGCTAGATCTAATCTTAGTCATTGATTAGGGACTTAATCTCGGTCGTTGATTTGTCAACGAGAAAAGTATAAGAGGAGGCTTGAGGGGCACTTGGAGAAGACACTAAGGGAGACCAGTTAGTTCAATTTCTGGAGCAGGGTTAGATGAGAAATTGAACCAGTGGTCTGGAAAGCTGTCAGGAGGCAGCAAGTATAGAACAGAGAGACGGGAGATCAGCGCAGAGACAGAAAAGGCAAACATGGGGCCAGAGGGAGCCACGCAGAGGCAGCAGAGGCTGCGCAGAGTCAGCAGGGCCTGCGTCATCCACACAGAGGCTGCAAGACTAACACAAAAGGCCAGAGAGGCTGCGCAGAGTCTCAACAAGCTGACATAGAGGGTTTCAGGTGATGTAGAGGTCAATGGGGCTATGCTGGGTTCAAAAGAAGTGCTGGAGAATTTGTCTATCTATGGGTAAGCCAGTTTGGCACCTTGTACTAGAAAATTGCTGAATAATAAAACCCTCCCTTGCTTCACCGGTTTTCCCACATTGGGTTTTTCCAGGGACATTAGTCCAAAATAATTATGTCAATGTGTTGATTCTTCTGCATATGTTTGTTTCTATATTACGATGTGATATATGCAGCAGTGTTTACTTTAATGTTTATTGAAGTAATTTCATGAATAACTTATGGTGAAATAAGCAGGAAAAGTAAATCAGTTGCTGAAGTGATAGAATTTTCGCAAGTTGGTCCTTAGCAGTGGCATATAGCTCTTCGCAGTGTCATATGGTTCTGGTTTTTGGCTTTGGTTCTTAGCACAGTGATCTCTGCCCAACAATATCATATATATATATATATATATATATATATATATGGTTTCAGTATAGCACTCACAGCAATATGATATGTATAGTTCTTATGCATAGTCATCATAGTATCGCAGTTGTATATATCTCAGTTTCACAGTGATACGTTTGGCATCATAGTTCCTCATTGATGTATTTCAGAGTAGTTATGGTATAACGACTATACGGAGAGTTATTGATGACAATATCACGTAACAACATTGTTGATGAATCTTGTTCACAAACGAAGTTGTGAACAAGACATGTATAGGCCTTGGACAACCTATTGATATTTGTACCTTGTAGCTCCATGTTGAATATTTCAATGACAATCTAATAGAAGAAGAAGAATTCAGATGGGTTTTCCCCCTTGTGGGGTTTTGCCCTAGTCTCTGAACAAAATTCTCGATGTCCTCTTTGTGCATGCTTTTCTTCTTATGTTCCTTTATGTTCCACTACTATGATGTTATTGTTCTTTCTGAATAATTGCTAATGATGTAATGATGTTATGGGGTGAATTATATATGTGAATAATGAAATGTTTTAAACGCAATTATCTAAAGCATAGAACAATATGGTCCTAAGAAAAATTAACAAAACACACTCAAGGCCTAGTTAATAATTGCACTCCAACTTTGGAGGATGTGAGTGAAAAAACTCAATTAATTATTTATCACTAAAAAGAGAGAATAATTAAGTAAAAAACAGTCTAGAGTGGTGTTCTTACCAACCAGGTCCCAAGTGTCTAAGTTTGTTACATAAGTTCACCATGCTAGCGTCATTTTATACAACTTCCCCGTGGGAGTATGGAATTTGCATAGAGAGAGAAGATAGAGGAAGAGAGAGAGAAGAGGCAATATTTTCCCCGCTAGACTTCTGAACTCTAAAAATTTGATAGGTGCCTTGTACATTGGGCCATGGGGTCTTCATTATTCTGCTAAGTGCAACTCAGCGGGTAACAAGTTCAACATGCAATAATGCTAGATTTTTCTTTTATTTTGTTATTAATGCATTTCCTACTTTGAAGTTAATAAAGATCAAACATAAGTTTACTTTTTAGCAATTCACATAAAACCTTAGCCCTAACCCTAGGTATCTAGGAAAATGGGAAAAGGATAAATTTAATTAATAAGATGGATAATCAACACAGTTATGACTAGTTCCTTGCCCTAAATGGGATAGATGGAGTCTTCTAGGGAAAATTTCAATGAGAATGACTTTATTGGAGTAAGGGGGATGACTAGGGCATTCACTTTAAAACCATAGCAATTTCCCTTGTGAGGGAATAATTTAAATTTAAGGAATGCACACTCGGAGTTTCCTTAAAGGTTTCAAGGATAACAATTGTGCATGCTATAAAGGAGCAATTATATATCTCGAACTTTTGTCAAACTTCAAGGTCACCAAACTCGAACACAAACACAAACCGGGTGACTTAGCTTCTAACTTCTACTCTATGATGTCTGAATATGATTATCATGGGTTTTATAATAGTCATCTTGTTGCAGCTGGCCTCCTATCCTTTGCAGAATAAAGCTTGGTTTTGATTTATTTTGTCTCTCTAGGTTGATCGATGTCTTCATGTTTATCTAATGCAATATTGGAAATGTTTTTGAGCCATTTTCATTGGTTTAAATTTTCCATTTAAATGTGCTTTCTGTCTATTTTCTTCCATTCAAAAGCTAATGTTAGAGATTACTCCACCATTTAAAATACAAAGTATTTTACAAACTCGTTTGGCCATTAACTTGTTGGTCAAAGAACCATTGCATGATGTTTTTCTTAGTGTTATTTTGCATATTTTTGGGTGGAAATAGTATATGCAAGACTAGGGACACCTCTTCGTGGTTGGTTAGCACTAACCCAAACTGAAAGGGAAGTTTGCACATGACAGTAAGGGCTAATTTTTCTTACATGTTGCATTGAGATTGTTTACCCCAAATTCATCAAATAATCTAATTTTTGAAGGGGTAAAAATCTATTCTAGCAGGTAAGAGGTCTCCAACCCTCAATAATGTCCCTAGTTGCATTCTTAAGAATCAACTTATCAAGCCTCAGATTAAGCGGCTCAAAAAGAAAATATACTAATTGCCAAACATTAGAAACCATCCCCAACCATACCCCACATGCCCTTGTTGAAATACAAGCCCAATATAAGCTTGGGGACTTTCCATTCCTTTTTTTTCAAGAAGTCACTCCACAGATTGGCGTTCCCTCATCACATGCACTTGAGAATTTCCACCAATCCATGTTGTCCTCTGTTACTTAACTTTGTTTTTTAAATACATCATATATTAACGAGTATATATTCGCAAAGCCAATAAACATTATTTAACCACTTTTTATAATGTTTCATGGTTTGAACCTACAAGTGGAAGGGCTAGTTGAACAAATTAATTAAATTTTCCAATCCCGCTTAAAAGAAATGTGGAAATGTGATATTTTAACTGAAAAGTGGGGCAATATTATAACTTAGTTTGTATATGATTATTATTCTTATAAAGTAGATTTATGAATTAAGTGATAACATCACCTAATTTTTCATGTTTTGTATTGATTTCTCAACATCCTCAAGCCTCTTAAATTTCAGTTTGTTTTTGTTTATATCTCACCTATTTTTTGTTTGTTTATTTTTATTTGCTCAAGTTGTTGATAATACTAAGCAGAAATGGAATTTCTATAGTTGATTTTTAACAATAAACATCATGTTGTTTGATAGGGAAGCATGATTCATAGGTTGAGCCCCGAGTTACTTCGTAGATTGAAATTTGTCATTGAATTCAAAATGCCAGATCAGGCTGTGCGAAGCCAAATGTGGAAGAAAATGATTCCTATCAAGGTAAGTCACCTCTGTCCTTGGTTTTAATCTTGTGAAAGAAAATGCTCGTCTCTATTATTGTCCAATTTTTCTATGCCATAAACATAAACTTATTAATCTTGTTCAAATTTCAACTTCTTAATATTGCTTTAGAGATAGTTTTTCTCTTACATTAACTTTTTTTTCCAAAATACTCGTTGAGAAACAAGAACAAAGCTTTGTCATATTAAAACATTCTAAAAAATGGGTTGTATTATTGGTAAAATTCCAGGGAATTTAAGGGAAAAGGGTAAGAAATACATCACAAAACACAAATAGGTTGTAAGTTATGTGTGGTCAAAAAGAGGCCTCAAGGGTTTGAGCTATAAGGAACTATGATTAGGATGTCAACAACAATCTCCTATTGACTTTGGGACATGTCTTTTGGAAATCTAGCAGATTTTTATGTTGCCACCCAATCCACACCTTTGGCCCATGTGGAAGAAATATTTAATCCCCTAAGTGTGGTCTGTGGGCAAGTTTCAAGTTGAGTTGTTGTCACTCAAATCTCAACTCTTCCGTCTAGGTTAACTACTAGTGAAGCCATGGGAGGTAGTCCCTAAAACAACTAAGGCTGATTTAAGCTATAGTAAATGAGAAAATATTTCTAGGATTTAATTGAAATCGCACAAGATTACATTCAACCATCAACATATAATTCACGACATATAATTTAGAAGCATGTAAATAAAATTCAGAAGGAAATGATATAATAATCACAAGTGCATAAATATCTATTCGTAAGTAAATGATATAATGATAAAGACCAATGGCAAATAAAGAAGGCTTATGTTGCTTGAAAATAGATATGGCAAATGTGATCCTAAGCCAAATGGATATGTTGTAGAAAATGTTGTGTAAATGAATATGAGGATTCCAAATCTCCAAAGCTTGAGGCACCTGTGAAACTTCACAAATCCTTGCCAAGAAAATTTGTTAATAGATAGGTGTTCCCTACACATGAAGTTTAGAGAATATGTCAGTCAACCAAGAAGCACATATAATCTAAAACTTAAAAATGTAAAGAAGAAAATAGACTAACAAATAACCGACTTTGAGAGTCTATTCCTACTGGGTGACAACACCCCTTCAAAGACCTATTACAACAAGAATTTCAAAGCAATATAATTAAAACCATTATACCTCAATTGAACTTCAAGCTACCACACAAATATCAACACCATGTAGCCTCCAAAGCCTCCTTTTATTAACAAATGATAGAACAATACAATAGCAGCAATTCTCCAAGAGCTCCAACCCTTCAACTCTAGCTTGCACAAGAGGCAAGAGTTTTTCTTTATAGAAAATGAGGGCGAATATCCCAAGAAAAATGATAATCGCAAGGGAGTGATGATCCAATGCAATTGACAATCCTAAAGAGAGGCACGAGTTCCCTATTAGTTTTTGTAGCATCGGATGTGTTCTAGCCATGAAATTTTGTGGAGATGCTAGAATACATGAGATCTCCAAAACCCAAAAATCGTTTATGGAAATTCCGCCTAGAAATGACTTAATTAGATTATTAACCAATTTTTAAATATTCCCTAAGTCTAAACTTAGGGAATTTGGTTAATTAATCAGTATTAATTAATTCAAGGCTAGAATCATCTAGAAACCCACATAGTCGATCTAGAGATGATCCTAGCCATTGATTAAGTTTTAATCTTGGTCATTGGTGCTCCAATAGAGGATTATAAGAGGAGGTCAATGTGGTGATGGAGAAAACACTTGAGAAGTTCAATTTCATGAGTAGATCGATTTCCTGAGTAGCAACAATCAGTTGCCAGAGAGAGAGTCAGTGAGATCAAAGAAGTGAGAGAGGTGTAGAGACAGTGAAGTCGGACGAAGGTTTCCAAATCCTGTGAGTGCATTTGCAGAGGGGCAAGAGAGCCACAGAGAGGTTGATGTTGGGGCAGCGCAGTAGCCTCTAGAGGCAAAGTCGATTTGTTGAGAGATATTGATGTTTTCAGTTCCAGAGGTCAAGAAGGAGTCCCAGAGTCTCGGAGAAGCGTCTTTCTGGTTAGCAGAAGGCAGAACGACTTCATCAGAGTCCACTCTGAGACTAGACGTCCAGCCAGCTACATAGAGCAGTGTAGAGGCTCAGAGGGCTGAAATTTTGAAGGCAAGTTGTGTCGAAAGATTGCCTGTGGAGTGAGGAAAATTTCTCTCCAGATTTTTTGCCAGTATTTCTCTGTAGGATTGCCAGTTTCGACATTCAGTTGTACTTAGATTATTTCACTGCTGCATAATAATAAAATCCTCAGTTGCTGCACCGGTTTTCCCAAGTTGGGTTTTTCCAGGGACTTTTGTCCAAAAATAACTGTGTTATTTTTATGTGTGTGTGCTAGCATTTCTTCCAGCGTTTATTCTTCGCAATTTTATTGTGTAGATTGCAATGTGATTTATTGAGTATTTGTTATAGCCAACAGCAAATAAATTGTTAAATAAAATAAACAACTAGGAGAATAATTTCCAGTTGTTGCAATAGGATTCTGGTTTAGGAATTTTCACATGGTATCAGAACGCAGTTGATTAGCCGGAGAGCTCAGAGGCGAAGAGAGAAAGAATTTCGTTGTTTAGTGTGAGCAACAGATTGAAATTCCCAAGGGCAGCACAATCATTCTACAAGGAGGCGAGTTACTTGTGGAGGTTCAATTTTTCTGAGTGAGGGGCAGAAAAATTCGATCCTACCAGATCGAGTGATTCCAGAGGCAGAGGGAGCAACCTAGAGTTTTCGTTGAGCAAATCTCTGTTGATTTTTGGTAGCATCAAATGTGCTCTAAACCTCAAAATTTGCAAGGAGGCTAGGACACACGTATTCTAGAATACTCATAAATCATTTTGGGAAATTCCACCCAGAGACTGTTTTATTAAAACAATTAATTATTTTTAATTGGTGCCTATGTTTAAACTTAGGAAATTAAAATAATTAAAGAGTATTAATTAAACTGGGGGTGAAACTTCTAGAAGAAGACGAGGATCAAGTCGAAATGATCTGAGCCATTGATTAGAATCTAATCTGGGTCGTTGGTTACTCAACAAGAAGATTATAAGAAGAGGCTTGATGGGCATTTGGAAAACACATCGAGTGAGAGATCAAGAGATCGATTTCTGAAGAGAGCAACGCAGCAATTGTCAGAGAAGTGATTGAAGTGATTTCTTGCAGTGAGGGGCAGGGATAATTTCCAGAGGAAGATTTCCTAATCTAGGAATACATTGCAAAGGAGGCAGAGAGAGATCCAGAAGAGGCAGTGCAAACCCATGTTGGGCAGCGTAGGGCCACGCTAAGGCAGTGCATAGCCTGATAGGAGATCTGAAATTTGCTGGAGAATCGAGTTCCAGAACCAAAAGTCGGGGTGTGAGACAAAAAGGGAAAAAAAGATGAAGTTTTAGAGGCAAATCAATCAGCCTGAAGGAGTGATGCAGTTCCTAGAAGCTGTGACGCAGAGCAGCGCAGTGATTGCGCAGAGGCAGCTAGGGGCTAGCCATTCAGTGGTTGGATCAATACTGGATCGCCAGTGATAGTGTGAGGTATATCTCACTCATCTCTCTGTCAGTCAAATTTTTTGTATTGGATAGCCAGTAAGGCATCTAAAGATTGTATTCAGAAACTACTGCATAATAATACAAACCCTCAGTTGTTGCACCAGTTTTCCCACGTTGGGTTTCTCTGGGGACATTGGTCCAAAAACAACGTCACTTGTGTGTGTTATTTCTTTCTTGCTCAAATTCTTGTTTCCGCATATTATTTAAGGTGTGAATGTTGCAGTTGTATCTACTTCGGTATTTACAGTAGAACGCAGTAAATAACTTGCATCGATTAACAAGTAGGAGAAGTAAATTGTAATATCAGTTTGTTGCAGTAGTGATTCGGGTGGATTCTCGAATTTTCACATGGTATCAAAGCACAGGTGAAGCGAGAGAGCAAACCGAAAGAGCTTGCATTGAAGAGAAAGAGGGAGATTGAAGTGTTGCATAGGCAGCAAATTGGATCCCCAGAGAGATTGCGCAGTCCAAGCCAGGACGGAAAGACTCTTGGGAAAATCTCTCTCTGAGTGAGGTGACAGAGAGGTAAGATATCCATATCGAGATTTGTGATCGGCATAGGGAGCAGCACAGAGCAGTCTTCAGGTGAGACGCAGTTTTCTGCAGCAGTGGTTGGGGCAGAAAAACATCAGAAGACGGAAGGAGACACTTTTGAGGGAATTTCTTCCTCAGAGAATTTCTAGCCAGGGAATTTAATTTCTTAAGCACTGAGCAGCAGTAGAGAAGAGAAGATCTACTAACTCTGGCAAGGAGTGTGTAGGCCAGCCTAGCAGTTACGCAAAGGAGAGAGGAGGCAATTCAACATTTTTTATTGGCCGAGATGGCAACTAATGGGCTGAGAGATCAAGATTGATTGGACGGAGCATCCAACTATGTGATCTGGAAGGCTAGGATCTCCTGCCTTCCGGATGAGCATAATCTCAAAGACTATGTCGACAGTGTGGTAGAAGAACATGCAGATGCGGATCCACTCAAGAAGTACAAGGCTAAAATGGCAAAGGCCAAGTGGTTGATCCTTGATGGAGTGAGCGATCATGTTGTACCTCACATTGCTGGCAAAGGAGTGGCCAAAGGGATGTGGGATGCCTTGGCTACATTATATCAAGGATCTTCCGAGCAGCGAAAGATGTACTTGGAGGAGAAACTAAGATCAGCAAGGATGGAGAAAGGGGAACGCATTGATCCGTTCCTATCAAAGCTTCAAGCAGTCCGAGATCAATTGGCAGCGGTAGGATCAACACCTTAGCCTACAGAAATGGTGAGGTTGCCCCTGAATTCAGTTTCAAAAGAATGGAAAGTTTTGTCCAGAGTATCCTGGGCAGAGAAAGATTGTTGGATTGGGAAGGGATGTGGGCCGCTCTTCAGTAGGAAGAGTGTGAAAATTTATGCTGCAATGGTTGATTTATTTCTCCTACTTATTTACAATAATAAGTTATTTACCAATGCTTTCATAAATATCAAAATAAATTCAACTTCAAACTTCACAAATTATGAACTGAAAAAGCAAGAGAAACACCCGCACATGAACAATCACATTGACACACTTGTGTTTGAACAATAGTCCTCGGAAAAACCCAATGCGGGAAAATCGGTGTAGCAAATCTGAGGGTTTCTATTATTGGTAGTAAATTTTTTAATACAATCTGGATGCCCCAGAGAAATGGAAATCCACTCAGAGAATATAACTGATAGAAAAAAGATAATGAGAATTTTCTACACTGAATTTGGAGATTTTGCATTGGCCCCAACTCCTGGACGACCCGCTGCGCAATCTCTGCATGAGCCTACACAGTCACTATGTGGCTTCTGCATGGAGACTCCCTCTGACTGTGTCACCCTTGCTGTTGCTATGTATGTTGCTGAGAAATCGAGATTTCATCTGTCAATCACCCACAGTAATTCCTGACAGTGATCTCTGTTATCCCCCAGCAGTTCTGTGTTAACCTTCTCCAGTTGCTGCGTTGTCCCTCCTTGGCACTGCGTTGCCTCTCTGATCTTCACTATCTTCTCTGAAGTATATTCACTAGAACTAGAAATCACTTCCTTCTAGTACTGCCTTTGATCCTCACTGCTTGATCACTTGTTTGAATTCCTTAGCCAACCTTGCCCTCAGAATATCAAACTGACTGATCAACCCTCTGTGTGCTTTCAAATGAACTCCAAGCCTCCTTCTTATATTTTTCTCGTTGAGACTTCAACGGCCGAGATTAAGTCTCTAATCAACAGCTAAGATTAAAAACTTGACTTGATCTGCTATCTAGAACATTCTTACCCCTATTTTGATTAATACCCATTAATACTTTAATTTTCCTAAGTTTAGACTTAGGAACCCCATTAAAAAGTATTAATTATTTTAATAAAATACAATCTGGGTGGAATTTCACCAAACGGTTTTTGGTTTCTTTAGAACTCATGTTCCTTAGCCTCTCCAGCAATTTTCATGGCTAGAACACATCTTATGCTACCAAAAACTAACAAAGGGATGAGGCAAGACTTGGTCAAGTGCAAACTTGATGGCAGCAGCAACAATGGGATGAAGCCCAAGGAGGAGGAAGAGAATGCATCCTTGCATCAAAGGGGCAACAAGAGCAACGAAAGCGGAATAAGGATGTCTCAAAGATCAAATGTTTCTGGTGTGGTGAATTTGGTCACTACGCTACACAGTGTCCTCTCAAGAAGAAGGACAAAGACGAGAAGCATGATCCAAATGCTGCTACCACAAAGATCAAGGAGGAGTAGTTTGTCATGGTTGCCCAAATACCTCCAAGGGAGAGGTGGGGTGATCTAGTGTTGTAGTTCGAAAGAACTGCAAGTGGGCATTGTTAAAGAAAGTGTAAGTAGGTTCGGTCTTCATGACATTGTAATTATGATCTTTGTAAACAAGAAAATGAATTTATTATTATTCCTTGTTGCATGGATTTCATGAGAAAGAGGTTATTTATTTAGTGACTCCCTTTGAGATCCTTAGGATGTATTATTAAGAGTCAAAGTCATGAAAATCTCTCCTTGAGCATATATGTAATGTATATGAGTCTATCTAGTGTCTAGATTAGTCCTACATGACAAGCACAATCCTCTTGAAGAAGGAAACAAGCAAAACGATGTAAAACACAGTCATGTCGACTTGCAAATGAATTAAAAAAAACAGTCATGTTGGCTCAATAAAAAGACATAACGTTTCACACTGTCATGTCAGCTCAAATGCATAGGCAGACAACTATAAATATGTGGCTAGAGTCACCACAGAAACACAGATTTTCGAACATACCTCAACAACTTTGGATGGCACAATAAGTGCAACAATCTCGGACAACCACAAGAGTACAAACACTTCGGATAAGTAACTCAGATTCTCTCGGATGGGTACAAGGATCTAATCTGCATTACAGGAGGACATTGTCTCATGGAAAACTTCAGTGAGAAAATTACTATCTCGATATAAATAAGATGATAAATATCACATTGTTAATCACTATCTCAACATATCAGATGGAGAAGATACACTCACTGTCTCAGCACAATTGTGATATCACAAATAATACACCCTTAGCATACTAAATGCAATCAAGACCTTAGCATAATGACAATCATGGTCTCGATCATAATCCTAATGAAGACAAGGTCATAATGAAGATTTCAGTGCATTAATGAAGACATGGGATAAAGGTCATGATGAAGATCTCAATGAAGGAGTAGTCATGGTGCAGCAAGTGGTGCAGTAGTGATGGCCTCAATGGTGAAGCAGCAGTGTTGATCATGAACTCAACAGTGAAAAAGAAGAGGATTGGTGTCTTGGTCATGGAGTGGCATAATAGGTCAAGGGTCATGGTCTTGGTATTCGTCAATTGGAATCTCTATAACAAGAATTTTGTGCGAGTTTTCCTCTCTGTTGTCGCGCAGGTTGTTTAGGCAGCGCGACAACGCTCAGACCGGGGGCTATCACCCTGATCCTTGATCTCTCTGTTTAAGTCATCTCCCTAGGCTAAGGGGGGTAGACCTTATGGGATAAAGGATGACCAATTGGGAACCAGCCGGTTCGGGAGACACAACAAGGCAATTGAATATTCGATTAAGACTCAAAATTTATAATTTGATCAAAAATAATTAATACCAATGCCTTATGGAGTCAATGAAAACCAAGTAATTAATTAGTTGTTGCTGCATATAAAGTAATTTAAGGATTGCTTGAAAATATTTACAAAATATCTAACATGTAAAAAGCATTATATAATCCAAGCAATGATTAATTTCACGAGATGCAAGATATTCAAAAGATGCACAAAGCTTTAGCAATTAAACTTCAAAAGATCAAATGCTTCAAGAAACCACGAAATTTTAAATGCTAACCAATTCATAAAATGATTCATCACTTTCAAATAGCTAATCTTCAAATAAAACTTAAACGCATTTAACTATATAAAAATGACAAATATTAATCCCACAACAGAAAAAAGATATCAAAATGAATTTTCAATTTTTAATTAGTCCTTTTTAAAAAAAAATTATAATTTTTTTAATGATTTGGATTTTTAGGATTTTTTAAATGTATACATTTTCTTTTATAAAAAAACAAAACTTAAATCAAAATTTAGTTTATTTTTTTATTTTATTTGAATTTTAAAATCAGCTAAACTAAACTAAAGACTTAAAAGCTAAGTTAAAGAGATCAAAATAAAACTAACACCTAATCTATATATAAGAAAAAAATGAAAATCTATAAAATCTAAATCCTAACTAAATAAAACTCAGATTTAAATCTAAATCAAATAAAATCTAACCTAGCCTAAAACTAAACTAACAAAAATTAAAATAGAATTTTTTATATTTTAATTAATTCATAAAAATAAAAACACATTCAAAAATTTTTCTTTATTTTTTAACTTCTAGATTTTTATTTTATTTTTATGATGAAATCAAAACTAAAACAATAAGAAAAAAAAGTAAAATAAAACATCAAACCTAAAACTCACCCGACGAATATACAAAATAAAACTAACTAAAATCCTTAATGAAATAAAATAATAAAAAAAAAGGAAATCAAATCATAACACAAAATAAAAATTAAATGAGAAAATCGAATATGAGTAAACCTAAAGCCAATACATAAAAAAATAATAAAATAATAAAAAATAAGATATATCATAATATATATATATATATATATATATAGAAATAAATAAATTCAAAGTGTTCGCAGGTTTGAACTTGACGGTGGAGAGAGAGCAGTGTGGGCGACGGATAGGCAGAAGGGTTTGGGATTGCAACAGATGAGGATGTCGGTGTATTGCAGAAAGCTGGAGAGGGAAATACGCTGAGGCTGGCAACGTGAGGAGAGGAGTGCGATGGGAGTGAAAGCAATAGCAATGATGGAGAGTGAAATGACAGGAAAATGGAGCTGCATGGCAGGTTGACGGCTTGGGAAGGGAACTGCGGCAGAACAGAGTAGTGATGAAGGGACGACATGAAGGGAAATACGTTTTTTTTTTTAGTTGCTCTATATTTTGATTTTTGTCTGCAGGTATGGCAGTGCACTGGTGAGGAAAACGACAGGCCAGAGAAATGAGGACAATGTTTAGGCAAAAAGATGTGCGAGTGTCTTGGCAGCGTGGAGCTGTGTAGGGTTTTTGCAAGGGATCTGGCAGTGTGAGGGGGAAGCAAGGAGCTAAATGATGCAAATAGGCAGCACGATGTATGGCAGTGTGAGAATGGGGAGAGAAAATGCGTGGAGGTGAAACAACAATCCCACAACCTGTCTTAAAAAATTTCAAAAAATTTTCTATGAAATAAAACCCTAGGATGCAACAGCATAGAAAAAAATTTCGAAAATTTCTGTCAAAATGAAATCCCAGGCAGCAAACAGATAGCCTGGAAAACCCACACGATTCTTCAGAAACCTTAAAAAAAAATTGAATCTCTTCGCTTCAGGTTTCCTTGATGAAATCCCCACAAGAAATTTCCAGATCTTAAGTAAATATTCCTGCTAGAGCTGATCCTGAGGCTAGATCTTACCCTCCAAGGCCTAGATCTGGCTTCAAGAGTGAACCTCACGTTCAAGTCTACAACCCGCAATGACAAAAACAAACTCCTAGAAACAAAATATGCAAAAAACAAAATTAAAAACCCTAAAACCAGCTAAATAATTACAGTATTCACAGTTTGAAAGCTCTAAATAGCCAGATTTGTCAATATACCACAGAAATATTTTCAAAATTTTAAGTTTGATATGAGGTGCTTCAGAAAACTCTTCATGCATTCGCAGCAAAAATTCTAATGATAAGCCCGGGATCAAAACCAGCTGGGCTCTTTAGAAAATGCAATCCGGGAGTTGGCTGGTTCAGCGGAGAACTTCTCCAAATGCCCAGTAAACTCAAATCAAGGATATCCTTCACAGCTTAATTCAACCATAACAAAGAGGGAAAAAACGATACTAAAATCCAGATCCAATGGAGATACCTGCTATCATATTCAGAAATTTAACTACCATTCAAACCCTAGCGACTAAACAAGATACCTGTGTTTAAAATCACTCTTCATAAAGCTGTCATCAATGGCTGAAATTAAAATCATGCACAAAAATAAAACATCTTACAGCATTTCCGGAAGAGTAACACCAACAAGATTTCAACCCCAAAGTCTTTCTTTATTGCACATGAAAAATGACTACAAGAGAGCTTTCTTTAGCACAAGACTCCCAAATCCAATTCTCTCAAATGACCCCTGACACCCTATTTAAAGAAAAAATTCCCAACGGCTAGTTTGAGTGATCCATATCAAAGTGATCTCGACTGTCGATAATGATCAAAAAAAATTTTAATCTTATCCGTAGAATTTTTAAATGCATTTTAATATATTAAGAAATTAAAATTTTGCATTTATTTCCTCAAAATTTTGACTTATTATTATTTTTTTTTATTTTTTTTTTGGACCCTCGAACTTAGCCTTTGGGAATTTTACCTAGGACCTAGGACCTATGAAGGCATAAAACATTTTCTAACCCTCAAGACACTTTACATCATGATTTTTACATTTTTACATCTCAAGGGGGGAAACCCATTTGACATAGACCCTCATAGACTACCCAGTTCTGCGATACAAATATAATCTAGTAGATCAAGCAATTTGTAATAAAATAGCCTAACCAAATAGTTAAGAATCTTTTCCAAATCACTTTTACATAGACTCGATTTAGCACGCTAAGACTCCCCTAAGATTCTAATAACAAAACCCATTCCGGCTTTGGGGTTAGGCTGAAGGAAAACTCTGCCGACCATGGGTCAGTGAGACAAAAAACCTTCCAGAATGTAGATCATCACTAGTAGATTAGGTTTACCTAGGTAATTACATGACACAGATCTGCTAAGATTATTTACAAATTTACACATGCAGATTGGGTTTACAAAATAACATAATCAAACTAATGATGATAGCCAAATGGCACGGACATTTCGATTAAGCGCTATCCCTTTTGCGAAAAAAAGGGGGTGTATTGCTATGGGTAGTTGACACATAGTGGTCAACACTCTCCAAGAGAGAGAGGTTTTGGCCCTAGCAGAAAGCCAATATCTTGTGTTCTTGTCTCTTTTTTTTCGTAACTATTTGATGAATATAAGAAGACACGCTCTAATAAGAACAAGTGAAGATTGTGCTAAGAAGAAAAATTAAAATACATCACAATTGTTGGCATTATGAGACAAGTGTTGTCCTTGATGGCAAATCACTCAGCTGATAAATTATAGTGCAGCAAAGTTATTTTCAAGTTCATGGAATTTTATGCAGAGAAAAGTTTACTTCATGTAGAGAAAAGTTCACGGAATTTTATGCAAAGAAAAGTTTATTTCATGTAGAGAAAAGTTCACGAAATTTTATGCAGAGAAAATTTATTTCATGTGGAGAAAAGTTCACGCACTTTCATGGTTGGTTCATGGTATTAGTCCCACATTTTTTGATCCTATGGTTTTGACCCGTGGTATTGGTCCATGATTTGAGGAAGAGCTTGCCTATATAAAGCAAAGGAGTTCATTTTGCTTGGGTATGCTTTTGGGTTGAATATCTTAAGATCTGAAATATTGGGTTATTGTTTCAAAAGCTCGATCTATATGAAAGTGAAGTGGAAAGCGAATCTGTGAAGGGTAATCTCTCGAGCGCTGCAGCTACGGAAGTGCGGAGGCGCCACAGAAGGCGCCACAGAAGGCGCAGTGCGGAGACGCCACAGAGGCGCCATAAAAGGTGTAGTGCGGAGACGCCACAGAAGGCACAGTGCCGAGACGCCACAGAGGCGCCACAGAAGGCGCAGTGCGGAGACGCCACAGAGGCGCCACAGAAGGCGCAGTGCGGAGGCG
>APFE030127595.1:122944-153086 GCA_000404065.3 Pinus taeda | reverse complement strand
TAAGGAGGGGGAGAGAGAGGGGGCAAGAATGAGTGGGGGAGATAGATAGAGAGAGGGGGGGGAGAAGGAAGGGGAAGGAAGAGACATGAGGTGAGACGAAGGGGGGGAGGGGGGAGGGAGACAGAGAGAGTGAGGGAGGCGAAGAGGGAGGGGCGAGGAAGAGACATGAGGTGAGAGGAAGGGGGGGGGAGAGGGCGGGAGGGAGAGAGAGAGGGAGGTAAGGAGGAGGATAGGGTGTGGGGAGGAAGATATAGGATGTGAGAGGAAGGGGGAGGGAGGGGGAACGAGAGAGAGAGAGAGAGAGAGAGGGCACGGGGGGTAGGCACAGAGCTGAGAGGAGCGAGGGAGAGGCTTGGAGAGAGAGAGATAGAGAGATGGGAAGCATAGAAGGAGAGATAGAGGACAGGAGAGAAATGGAGAGAGAGGAGGGGAGAGGAGGCGAGAAGCAGAGAGAGGGAGTGAAAGAGCGAGAGAGAGGGGATGGGGAGAGAGGTGGAGGGGCAGAGAGAGGGGGTGGGGAAGGGAGTGAGGGAGAGAGGGGGGAGAGTGATAGAGAGAGGGTGAGAGAGTGAACAGTGGGGAGGGGGTTGGTCACGAGTGGGGATGAGGTGGGGGGAGAGAGAGGGGGAGGTGGAGTGGGAGTGGGTGAGGGAGGGATAGGAGGGCAGACTGAGAGGGAGAGAGAGGGAAGGGTATAGAGGGAGAGAGGGGAGCGGAGAGAGATATATGGGGGGAGAGTGACATAAATATAGAAGGGAGGTGGGGAAAGAGAGAGAGGGGGGTGACACTAGGGAGAGAGGGGATGGGGGGGACGTGGGGGAAAGTGGGGGAGGAGTGGGGAAGAGTGGGGGAGAGGATTGAAGGGGAGGCAGAGTGGGAGTGGGAGTGGGGGAGGGAGACTGAGAAAGAGAGTGTGAGGGAGGGGGATAGAGGGTGAGAGGGGGAACAGAGAGAGAGAGTGGGGGAAGTGAGAGAAGGTGGGTGAGAGAGAGAGAGGGATGAGTGGGGGAGTTGGAGACGGAGGGGGGGGAAGTGAGAGAGGGAGGGAAGGAGGGAGGGGGAGCAGGGGGGGGAGGGAGATAGGGAGAATGGAGGGGTGACAGATATAAGGGGTGGGAGAGGTGGAAGGAAAGGGGAGTGTAGGGGAGAGGTGGGTAGGTGGAGAGGGGAGAGGGTAGGGGAGAGGAGGGGTAGGGGAAGAGAAGGAGCAGGAGTCGTAAAGAAAAAAGTGGGGGAGGGATGGAGAGAGCCAAGGGGGGGAGATGGAGAGAGAGAGAGAGAGAGAGAGAGAGAGACGGTGAGAGACAAAGATGGGGAGGGGGAGGAGGGAGGAAGAAAGGGAGAGACAGAGGGTCGGAGGGGGAGAGCCAGAGTTGGTGAGGTGGGGAGAGGGGGAGGTGAAGAAGAGTGTAACTAATTTTGGTATCCTCAATGTAATTTTGATCTTTCCATTTGTCAAGAAAAATAATTATTATTTTTATAAATAATATGAATGAGTTTCTTACTTCTTCAATAGTGCTGGAAAGTCAAAGTGTCAAAATCACATTGAAGAGCTATACTTGAGTATCTATGTAATTAAAATGGGTCAACTAAGAGTCTAGCAACCCTCCAGGACAAGCATCATCATTCAAAGAAGAAGTCTGCAAGAAAAGCTATGAAAAGAACATCATGTTAGTTTGCATAATAAAAATTATTAAATTATTAAAATATGACATGTCAGTTCACTTGGATAAGTCACCTCAAATGGAGTCATAACTGCTATATATACCCAACCGATGTATCCACAAAAATATAAGACAAATCGCAGATACCTCTAAAGTTTTCATAGGTGTTCAGGACTTGGGATGGTACAGTAAGAAAAAAAATCACAGATAGCTAAGTGAAGACAATATCTTGGACTTGTCTGAGATATCTCACAGGATCTCAGAAATGATGATAGAGACTTCTCCTTGAAGGCACAATCTCAGTGAAGTATAATATTTCGTTGAAGTAAACCATAATGGCATAAACCATCTCGGCATAAACCTGATTTGAGGATACTTTGTCTTAAGGGTGCAGTAATATGATCTCAATGAAGACACAGTCATATGACTATAATATTAGTTAAGGGTGTAACTATAAGACAATTATGATCTCAGTGAAATTAAGGACAAACATCAGTCATATATGTGGAAACCTCGTTGAAGATTTCGATAAAAGAGCAATCTTGAAGTATCTATGCTGATGATCTCAATAGTAACATAGGAAGAGGATTGGTGTCATGGTCATCTAGTGGCATAGAGGGTCAAGTATAATGGTTTTGGTGTTCGTTAATTAGAATCTCTATAAGAACAATTATGTGCGAGAGGTTTTGGCCTTGCTAGAATGCCAAATTCTTGTGTTCTTGTTTCTTTGTTTTGGTAGAAGTTGTTGGCATCATGTTTCTGGTATGGTTATATGTTACAGATGTTGTACTTGATGGCAACAACCATGGCATGGCTCTCAATATGATGAGAATTAAGAAGTACATAGGAGAATAGTTCAGAAGATGCATACCTGCAGGTACGCCATGCAGGGACCGCGTCCAGACACGGAGGTTACCCATTCATAAGGTGTGTACCCCTAGTGCACACACTTCAAGGCAGTAAAGCGCGCACACGTGGGGTTCCTTATGTTTAACCCTTGGTATTTTACCCATTCATGAGGTGCGTACCGCCAGTGCACACACTTCAAGGCAGTAAAGCGCGCACACGTGGGTTTCCTTATGTTTAACCCTTGGTATTTAGCCGACGGTATTGTGTTATTATGGTTTTGGCCCGTGGTATTGTTTTATATTATTATTATTATTGAGCCCCATGATCCATGATTTGAGGAAGAGCTTTCCTATATAAAGCAAAGGAGATCATTTGCCTTAGGTATGCTTTTGGGTTGAATATCTTAAGATCTGAGATATTGGGTTATTGTTTCAAAATATCAATCTATATGAAAGTGAAGTGGAAAGTGAATCTGTGAAGGGTGATCTCTCGAGCGCTGCAGCTGCGGAAGTGCGGAGGCGCCATAGAAGGAACAGTGCGGAGACGCCACAGAGGCGCCACAAAAGGCGTAGTGGGGAGACGCCACAGAGGCACCACAGAAGGCGCAGTGCGGAGATGCCATAGAGGTGCCACAGAAGGTGCAATGTGGAGGTGCCACAGAAGGCGCAGTGCAGAGACGCCATAGAGGCACCACAGAAAGTGCAGTGCGGAGACACCACAGAGGCGCCACAGAAGGCGCAGTGCAGAGGCGCCACAGAAGGCGCAGTGCGAAGGCACCACAGAAGGCGCAATGCGGAGACGCCACAGAGGCGCCATAGAAGGCGCAGTGCGGAGACGCCACAAAGGCGCCACAGAAGGCGCAGTGCGGAGACGCCATAGAGGCACAACAGAAGGCGCAGTGTGGAGACGCCACAGAGGCGCCACAGAAGGCGCAGTGCGGAGACGCCGCAGAGGCGCCACATAAGGCGAACTGCAGAGGCATCAAAGGAGGTGCCACAGAAGGCGCGGTGTGGAGACGCCACGGAGGCGCCATAGAAGGCGCAGCTGCGGAGGTGCGCGGCGCCACAGAAGGTGAAGTGCGTAGCGACGTAGGCCAGAGAAAACGAAATTGCGTATCTGTCTTAAGATCTTTTGTTGACTGATTTTTTTGTTGATAAGGTGTTTTGGGTTTAGTTTACTGTTATTGTGGATCTGGTTATCTGGATGACTTACTGGTACTTGATGATCATTTGATGTTTATGGATCCAGTTTGAAAATTTATGAAAAGTGGTCCTTGAAAGAAAAGAAGTAGGGGGTTGTAGCTTCCTTCCAGGAGAGACTGGAAAACGAGAGAGAGTTGTAGCTCTCTGCAGGTTGTAGCCTGCGTACTGGTAAAGGACTGCACCAGTACAAGACCATTGTAAAAGGAGTTTCTAATTTGAAAGAAGATAGAGACATATTGCAGCAGGTGGTTTTCACCCACATTGGGTTTCCACCTTATATCTGGTGTTCTTTGATGTGACTGTCTGTTTTTCTCATTATTTTATGTTACTGATATGCAAAAATAATTCAAAGTGTAAATAAGGAAGATTTGTTAAAAGAACTAGATAATACTGATTCACCCCCCCTCTCAGTATTATTTTCAACAAAATATTTATCATGCAAGAAGAATCTCATTAACTCTTAATTGCCCTAGATTCTTCAACAAGCAGGATCCTTGAGGCGTGCACCTCTTGGATCAATACCTTGCTATGGCAGCCCATATCATAAGTAGAAGGATGAACCAATGTCAGTTGGTGCAATGGAGTGTCGGAGTGACAATTGTAGTGGCTAGGAGCGCCAAAGACTGAGCAGCGCAAAGCAGAGTTGGCAGCAACACAGAGGCTTCAGAGGGTCAGCGCAAAGACTAGCAACAGTCAGAACTCTAGCAACAGATGCATCATGCTGAACACCTGTTCAATAATTTTGGATGCTTTTCCATTGTTATTGCGGCAGCAGCAGCAGTTGCAGAAGGCTGCAACACAGATGCAATGTTGGTAGTGGCAGGGCCAACAATAGCACAAATGAAAAATTTGTGAGGATTGCATTGTAGATGTAGGGTTGGTAGTGGCAGGGCCAACAATAGCACAGATATAGCATTTGTGCAATAGTTGGTGGGAAATGATGTCAGACATCAGTAGCGCAGAGGGAGATGCTACTGAGTTAGAGTGATGCTTCAGCAGGTTGCATTACTAGAGCACATTCCTCACTAAGAGGGAGTGTTGATTTCAGGTAGCATTGGATGTGCTCTAAGCCTCAAAATTTGCAAGGAAACTAGGACACATGTATTCCAGAATACCTAGAAATCATTTTGGGAAATTCCACCCGGAGACTGTTTTATTAAAATAATTAATTATTTTTAATAGGTGCCTAAGTCTAAACTTAGGAAATTAAAATAATTGAAGGGTATTAGTTAAACTGGGGGTGAAATTTCTAGAAGAAGATGAGGATCAAGTCAAAATGATCTGAGCCATTGATTAGAATCTAATCTGAGTCGTTGGTTACTCAACGAGAAGACTATAAGAAGAGGCTTGATGGGCATTTAAAACACATTGAGTGAGAGAATAAGAGATCGATTTTTGAAGAAAGTAGTACAGCAGTTGCCAAAGAAGTGATCAAGGTGATTTCTTGTAGTGAGGGGCAGGGATAGTTTCCAGAGGAAGATTTCCTGATTCGAGATTACAATGCAGAGGAGGCAGAGAGAGATCTAGCAGAGGTAGCGCAGAGCCACGCTGGGCAGCATAGGGCCACGTTGAGGCAACGCAGAGCCTGAGAGGAGATTTTAAACTTGCTAGAGAATCGAGTTCCAGAGCCAAAAGCCAGGGGTGAGACCGGAAGGGCAAAAAATTCGAAGTTCCAGAGGCAAATCGATTAGCCTGAAGGAGTGACGCAGTTCCCAGAAGCTGTGATGCAAAGCAGCGCAGTGATTACACAGAAACTACGCAGAGGTAGCTAGGGGCTAACCATTTAGAGGTTGGATCAGTACTAGATCGCCAGTGATAATGTGAGGTATATCTCACTCATCTCTCTGTGAGTCAGATTCTCGAGTGTTAAGCCACGAATCAAGTCTCGATAATATCGAGGAGAGAATGAACCATTGGATCACTTCATGTCTAGAACATATCATGACCGTCGGATTGTAAGTTACAAAATGTACATAGTAAAGAAACACACTTTACCTAACTCTACACTAGACCAAGTTATACTTAATTATTTCCTATGTGTCGGAATATCTTAACATCCCCTCTTAAGAACAACTTGGGATAAGATTGAAGGATGTACAAATATGACACAATAGGAGAAGGAAGGAGGCATTAGTGCCTATCCCCCCTTAATGACAACTTCCTGAACTCCAACCATAAATCGAAGTCTAGTTCGCCTCTGTGAGAGCCTTTTTAAAGGTGTCTGCAACTTGATCATCGGTTGAACAATATTGCACTCCAAGAACATGGTCATGAATGAGCTTTCTGATGAAGTGCATGTGTAGTTCAATGTGTTTGCTGCGCTGATGTTGGATTGGATCTTTGCATAGTTGAATGGCACTTTGATTATCACACCAAAGTGTAGTCGGACATCCAAGAATTGTTCATTTATGTAATGTAAAGGAGGTTGCCCCCTCAAAGAGGCTGAATTCCAAGGCACTGATCTATCTCTTCTATCTTTTTCTTGAGCTGTTTTCATAACATTTGGAAAGAGTAAAAGGGCTTTGTGACTTAGCTGCTATTGAAAGCCAAACTCTGACAGGATCTAACAAAGCCACAAGGCTTACTTACTAGCTTCTACGGCGCCATGATACTCTGCTTCTATTGAAGAAAGAGAAATGTCACTTTGTTTCTTGCAAGCCCATGTAATAGGTTCAGAACCAAGAGTGAAGACATAACCTGCAGTAGACTTCCGATCATCAGGGTCACCAGCGCAATCGAAATCAGTGAAACCAACCAATAGAGGAGATGCTTATGCACTATAATGAATCCCAAACTGAACTGTATCTCGAACATAAAGAAGTATTCTTTTAGCTGCTTTCCAATGACTTTCATGTGGGTTTTGCATAAACCGAGCAATAAGGCCAACAACAAAGGAAAGGTCAAGATGGGTATGGGTCAGATACAAAAGTTTTCCTACAAGTTGACCATATAAGGTAGCATCAACTTCAGGGGAAGTACAAGTGACTGAAATTTTGACTCCAGATTGAAAGGGAGAAGGGGCTAGCTTAAAATCTTCCATGTGAAAGTGGCGTAGAAGATCACAGGCATACTTGGATTAGGAAAGGGAAATACCTTCCTTGGATTGCAAGACTTGAAGACCAAGAAAATAATGCAAGTGTTCTGAGTCCGTCATTTCAAACTTCTTTTTAAGGCTGAACTTCACATGGTTTATAAGGTTGGGACCACTACTAGTAAGGATAAGATCATCAACATAAAGAACAAGAATGATAAGAGACTTACCCACTTTCTTGGTGTAGACAGTATTGTCAGAATGACACCTAGAAAAACCAATATCTAAAAGAAAGTTATCCATTTTGGCATACTAAGCTCGAGGGGCTTGCTTGATACCATAAAGGGATTTCTTAAGCCGACACACAAGAATAGAGTCTGTTTGTATAAAGCCAATAGGTTGTTCCATATAGACTTCTTCATGCAATTCCCCATGCAAGAAGGCAGATTTAACATCCATTTGATGGACTTCCCAGTTTAAAGAGGCAGCAAGGGAAAAACAAGGCGAATAGAGTTCATTTTGATAACAGGGGAGAAGGTTTCCGTGTATTCAATGCCTTCAACTTGTGAAAAACCCTTAGCAACAACACGAGCTTTATGTTTATCAACTTTTCCATCTTGTCCATACTTGGTTCTGTAAACCCATTCGCATCTAAGAAGTTTTCGTCCCTTTGGAAGAGGAACAAGATCCCATGTCTCATTTGCCAATAATGAACAATATTCTTCATTCATAGTTGCATCCCAATCTGGATGGCCTGAAGCTTCTACAAAGGTGTCAGGATCATAATCCACTGAAGCTTGAGCCAGTAAAGAAGAGGCTCTATTGAACTGAGAACGTGTACATCACTGATCTGTAGGATCACCTGCAAGAGCACCTGCTGCATCCCGAGTAGCACAGACCCATTTTGGAAGCTGAGGAGCTGAAGGAGGTTCCTGAGAAGGTGGGGGAGGATTGTCATCCTCGCTGTCATCATCTGAAGAAGAAATATTTTCAAAAGTATAAGGGATAGAGAGAGGTGGCACATTTGTCGAACTAGGCTTGTAGGCCGATATATTTTCAGCAAACTTTACTTCTCTTCTAATAATAACATTTTTGGACTTAAGTGGAATAAGTCTATATTTTTTGACATCTTCAGAATATCCAACAAAAATACATTTTTCACTCTTAGGTTCTAAAGCTTTATGTTTCTCATCTGGAATATGGGCCCATGCTTCACTTCCAAAAACACGAAAGTGACTTACATCTAGTTTAATTGAGCTCCATGCTTCTTCTGGAGTAATATTCTTTAAAACCTTAGTAGGAGTGCGATTTACTATGTAATTTGCACAGTTAATTGCTTTTTCCCAAAAATTAAGACTAAGTCCTTTAGATTGAAGCATACAATTAGCCATTTCCTTTAAGGTGCGATTCTCCCTTTCAGCTTCACCATTTTGTTGTGGAGTATATGGAATAGTATGTTGCATTTGAATTCCATTCTTAGTGCAAAAGTTGATGAATTTGTTGTTAACATATTTTCTACCATTATCATACCTTAGCTTAAGAATTTGATGTCCATATTATTTCTCAACAAAGGCCTTAAAGGCCAAGAGCATGTTAAAGACTTCACTCTTGAGTTATAAGAAGTACACCCAAGTGCATCTGGAGAAATCATTAATGAAAGTTAAGAAATACTTGTAGCCAGAGAATGAAACAACTGGAAGTGGACCACATAAATCACTATGCACAAGCTGTAAAGGGGCTAAGGCATGCCAAGAGGCATGTTTTTCAAAACTATCCCGATGTTTTCCGAGTACACATCCGGAACAAACACCATCTCTGCAAGATACCATAGGAAGACTTGTCACCATATTTTCTTTACGTAGATTTTGAAGGGAGCGATAGTTTAAGTGACCAAATCACTCATGCCAAAGTTTGCTCATTTCATCATTATGAGCAACAAATATTGAGGGAAGAGTTGATGACCCAAAGTTGTTAAACTTATACGACCTTGTAGAGTCATTAGCAATGCTAGTAGCTAAAATCTGTCTAGGATCTCTTAGGTCCTTAATAACAACATCACGAGGTGAAAATTCAACGGTTTTACCTTCATCCGAATGAGTTATCTAATATACAGATAGAAAGGTGCAGGATAAGGTTGGAACACATAGTACATCATTAAATTGACCATTGTCTAGATGAATAGTTCTAGTCCCTACAACACTAAGAGATCTATCATCACCAACATATATATTTTTGGTGTTACAATCATTTAAAGAAGAAAACATGGCTTTGTTTTTGGCCATGTGATAAGAAGCTCCTGAATCAATGAGCCACTCATGAGAATGAGAAGAAGAAGATACATTGAGTGCATAACCAGACCGATATGCTTGATAACCACATGCATAAAGTGTTATTCCTGAAGATGAAGTTGAAGTTGAAGAGTGCTCCAAATGGATGTTATGCTTCTTCATTGTTGTTTCCAAAGCTTCCATCTTCTTAAAGCATTTGGATTCGAAGTGGCCATCTCGATTACAAAAGTTGCAATGTCTATCAATTTTTTTCCCTTTGCTTTTATTTGCCTTATCATTTTGTTGAATTGATTTTTCATTTTGAGAATGAACTTGCTTAGGACACTTGTTTGGTTTAGGACCATTCTCTTTAGGATACTGCTTCTTAGGATTCTGTGAATTTGGTTGATGTTGCGCGGCTAACGCTTTCTTAGAAGAGCTTCCAAGATTAAGAAGACCAAGATGTAAGAGTTTTTCTTGGTCTCTTATTTAAGAATCACAAAAGGCATCAAAAGAGGGGGACTTGTAGTCTTGTCCTTGAGATATGAAGGCTTTTCTAGTAGAATGGAAGGTGGAAACAAACACAGAGTACGATGGTCCCAACTTAGTCAGAATGGAATAGATAAGGCTACCAACTTCTTTTCTTAACCTTAACACCTTCCAAGAGAAGTCTAAAGGTCTTGAACTTGGACAAAAAATCTTCAATGAAAGAAAAATTATTTGGGTCCAACGTAAGCAACTCATTTTCAAGTTGATGGGCTCTAATTTCATTTTTTAATCCAAAAACTTTAGTGAGTTGTTTCATTGTTTCATTAGGGTTATCAAGTTCTGCGATATGAAATCTAAGGTCTGGAGAAATAGACATCCTTATCAACCCACGTGCTTGATCTTGCCTATTTTCCCATTTGGTTGCCTTATCTTCATCTTTAGGTTTAGTTTCTTGGCCTAAAGCTATTCTCTAAAGACTTTTACTTTTAAGTAAATCCACAATGTAGGACCACCATTGGAAGTAGTTGGTGCTGTCAAGAATAACTTGGCATGGACTTTCCATTTTAACAGAAACTGAAGTTGTTGATGCTGAAACTAAGTGTTCCAATGGAAATATCTGAAAAATTAGGCTGATTAAAAAAAACGGCTTTGAAAACGACTTCCGAATGAAGTTATGACTTTTTGAAGAAATGTTGTTGAAGATGCCGGCGAAGTGCGTGAATGTGTGGAAGTGAATGATAATGTTATATTTTAAAAAAATCCCCCCCTTTCCAAACTTAATTTAATTAGCTCATTTTGAAAAGAAAAAAATTATGTGACTCACTTTTATAAATAAGTGAAAGTCACTTTTACAATGGTACTTTATGAGTTACCCACTAAATTGTAACTTAAATAAAAGATAAAGAGAATTTAGAATTCTAAGTGACTTACTTTTTATAATGGGTGAGAGCACTTTTACATAGAGTAACTTTAAAACATAAGTTACATGTGAATTTTGAAAAAGTAACTGTACAAAATGAAAGACTTGAACCCAAAACCTCTATTCTTATAAAGTAACTTTGGACCAAGTGAGCTAGTTTAAAAGGTTGGTAATTTTTGGAAAAGAAGAAGGGTTTTTTTTTCAAGTCACTGAAACTTTGGGGGTGTGTGCTTACTTGAAAAAACTCTTTTTGCTTACAAAACAAGAAACCACACAACCCAACACGGACATGCAAAAAAAAACAAACTTTATGGCTTGAAGTTAGTTTTCCCTGGAAACTATATATTTTCTTCAATGTTTCTGATTTTTCAAGATCACACTACGGCGCAGTGGAAAAGAGCATACGCATGAGAAAAATCATTCCTTTCTATTTCCGATTTGCCTAGATCACACAAAGTCGCAGAGCAAAGAACATACGCAGAAATGAAAGGTATAGATCTAGTAATAGAAAATAGAGAGCTAAATAAACCGAAATAAACAAAGAGATGAATAGCTAAAACTACAAATAAAGATTGTATACCTCTAGATCTTAAAAATAACGTAGCTAGGGCTACCGTAAACCCTTTCGCGTGAAACGAAAAGGGTTCCTCACTGGGAAAGATGCTCCTAACACAATAGAGCAGTCCTCTTGGCCCGAAAGCAGTTAGAAACAGTAGATATAGGTAATGACAGTCGGATGTAGTTGTACCGGCTTCTGATTTGGATCACCAACGGATGCGGCCCTCAAATAGCTCTGATACAATGTAAGAATTTACAGGGTAAGTTCCTTAGATAGAAAACCAAAGGACACCGCTCACAAACAGATCACAGATCAATACACTAGTATTATTAACGTGGTTAAAACCCTCAAAGAGGGAAAGAGTCCACAGTGTGAGCCAACACGGCCAATGCAGGCAATTTATTAATAAAAGAAATAAAATTTACATAAGCTTCTCTCATGAACGGTCACCGTACAAATGACCCTCCATGCTCTTTATATAGAGATCATGGACCAATCGGGTGTTAAGCCACGAATCAAGTGTTGTTAATATCAAGGAGAGAGTGAACCGTCGGATCACTTCATGTCTAGAACATATCGTGACTGTCAGATTGTAAGTTACAAAATGTACATAGTAAAGAAACACACTTTACCTAACTCTACACTAGACCAAGTTATACTTAACTATTTCCTATGTGTCAGAATATCCTAACACAAAAACAACGGTGTCACTTGTGTCTATTATTTCTTTCTTGCTCAGATTCTTGTTTCCACATATTATTTAAAGTTGTGAAGGTTGCAGTTATATTTACTTCGATATTTATAGTAGAACACAGTAAATAACTTGCATCAATTAACAAGTAGGAGAAGTAATATCAGTTTGTTGCAGTAGTGATTCAGGTGGATTCTCGAATTTTCACAATCTCTAACTGGACACAGTGGTTTTTGCAGCTGTTTACTAGAGAAAAGACAGCATCGGGTGGAAGGAATAAGAGCACACACAGAGGGAAGATTTTCCTCAAGGAACTTCTAGTCTCAAGAAGTTTGATTTTTCCTTGAAGATCAGCAGTCGTTGTGAGCAGATCTTCTCACTCTGGAAGGGAGTGTGAATAGCAGAGCAGCAGCTAAGCAGAAGGAAAGAGGTTTTCAAAATTTTTTGAGATGGCCATTGTTGGGCTTCGTGATAAGGACAGGTTGGATGGGCCTTCCAACTATGTCATCTAGAAGGCAAGGATGTCCTTCCTTCTAGATGAATATGGCCTAAAAGCATATATTGATGCAGTGGTAGCAATTCCCTTGGATGTAGATCAACTAAAAGAGTACAAGAAGGAGATGGCATGAGCAAAACGGTTGATCCTAGATAGAGTCTGAGATCGTGTTGTTTCACATATAGCTAGCAAAGATACTGCCAAGCAGATGTGGGATGCTCTCACCACGTTGTATCAAGGTACTTCCGAGAAGCGAAAGATGTACCTCGAGGAGAAGCTGAGGCTCATCTTGATACTGAAGGGGGAAGGCATAGACCCCTTCCTCACCAAGATTTAGGAGGTCTGGGACCAGTTGTCAACTGTTGGGGCAACACCTCAACCTACAGAGCTAGTGTGATTAGCACTCAACAGTGTCTTAAAGGAGTGGCAAGTATTGTCCAAAGTATCTTGGGCAGAGATACCTTGCCATTGTGGGACAAGATGTGGGCCGATTTGCAGGAGGAGTTGAGGTGACCTCTATTGATGAGCTCCATCAGTGGCAGCAGCAACGGATCGAAGCAGGTGAAGGAGGAGGAGAATGTGGCCCTCGCATCAAAGGGTCCCATTCAAGGACATGGGGAGCCGAGGAAGAAGAAGGACCTGTCCAAGGTCTGGTGCTTCAGGTGTGGTGAACTCAATCACTACAGTACCCAATGTCCTCTCAACAAGAAGGACAAGGAGGAGAAGCAGGACCAGCAGGCAGCTTCAGCAAAGATCGATAGGTTGTCCTCCTGGCTGGAGGAATACTTTGCCTTGTTTGTCGATATACATCCAGGAGTGAGGTGGGGTAACTTGGTGTTGTAGCCCCAGAGTGCTACAGATGGGTAGGATCCTTGAGGAGTCCACCTCATGGATCAATACCTTGCTATGAGGTCCCACAGTGATCAGTAGCATGATGGATCAGTGACAGTTAATGCAGTCAGATACCAGAGAGACACTTGCAGAGACTAGTAGAAGTCAGATGCTGGGGAGCACATTGTAGAGTCAGCAGCAACGCAAATCTTCAGTGACAGTGCAAATACTAGCAGCAGCCAGAGACTCGGGTGACAGATGCATTATACTGATCACAATTGATTCAGTATTTTGGATGTTTTTCAGTTGTAGAGGTAGCAGCAACAGATGAGAGGGAGTTACAATGTAGATGCAATGTTGGCAGCAGTATGGCAGTGTCAGTAGTAGCACAAATGCAGCATATATTAGAGTTGTGCAGTAGTTGGTGGGCAGTATGGCAGACATCAGTAGCGTGACAGGAGATGATGCAGAGACAGGGTGTGTAGTAGCACTAGAATGCATTCCTCACTAAGAGGGAGTGCTAATTTTTGTAGCATCGAATATGTTCTAGCCATGAAATTTTGTGGAGAGGCTAGAATACATGAGATCTCGAAAACCCAGAAATTGTTTCTGGAAATTCTGCCTAGAAATGACTTAATTAGATTATTAACCAATTTTTAAATATTTTCTAAGTCTAAACTTATGGAATAATGTTAATTAATCTGTATTAATTAATTCAAGGTGAGAATCATCTAGAAACTCACACAGATCGATCTAGAGATGATCGTAGCCATTGATTAAGTTTTAATCGTGTTTGTTGGTGCTCCAACAAAGGATTATAAAAGGAGGTCGATATGGTGATGGAGAAAACACTTGATAAGTTTGATTTCATGAGAAGATCGATTTCCTGAGTAGCAACAGTGAGTTGCCGAAGAGAGGGCCAGTGAGATCAAAGCAGTGAGAGAGGGGCAGAGACAGTGAAGCGTTAGTTTTTGGTAGCATCGGATGTGCTCTAGCCATGAAAATTGGTGGAGAAGCTAAGACACATGAGTTCTAAAGAACCCATAAATCGTTTGGTGAAATTCCACATGGATTGTATTTTATTAAAATAATTAATATTTTTAATGGGGTTCCTAAGTCTAAACTTAGGAAATTTAAAGCATTAATATGTATTAATCAAAATATGGGTGAGAATATTCTAGAAAGCGGATCAAGTCAAGTTTTAATCTTAGTCGTTGATTAGAAACTTAATCTCAGCCATTGAAGTCTCAACGAGAAAAGTATAAGAAGGAGGCTTGTGGTTCATTTAGAAAGACACACGAAGAGAACGAATTGATTTGGAGTTCGATTTCTGGAGCTAGGAAGTTGAGAATTCGAACTGAGTGATCATTCTGCAGCAAAGGGGCAGGGATAGTTCAGGAACACTGGGCAGAGAGGCGGGCAACCACTAGTGGAGGCAGCGCAGTAGCTATAAGCACTGATGTTGGGCCAATCTAGGCCCAGGCAGGCCTGGCACAGAGCTAGAAGGGCCAATGCAGAAGTGAAGTTTCCCTCACACAGAAAGTCGGAAACTATCGAGGAACTGTCAATTGACGTAGAAGGCAAAAGAGACAGCGCAAGGCTGACGCGGGGTCTACACAAGGCCAGCGCGGAGATAGCCAAAGTTAGCTAGTTTTGTTGCCGGATCAGCCGAAATCTGCTAGGTGAAGTGAGGTAATCTCACTCAGCTTTTTGCCATTATATTTTCTCTGTCACTGGATTGTCGAGAGGGCATCCAACATTGTATTCAGAATTACGGCTTAATAATAGAAAACCCTCAAATTTGTTGGACCAGTTTTCCTGCATTGGGTTTTTCCGAGGACTATTTTGTCCAAAAATAACTGTGTCCTATGTATCTTGTTCTTTGCTCAGTTTTCTGTTTAGACTTCGACTTAGAAAATATTGAAGCAAAAGGATAAAGATGAGAAACATGATCCTAAGGCTGCTCTAGCAAAAATTGACAAAGATGAGTTTTCCATGAATGCCCATGCATCCCCAAGGGGGAAATGGAGCAATATTGAACTGTAGTCGAGAGGACTACAAGTGGGCAGAATCCTTGAGGAGTCCACCTCTTGGATCAATTCATTGCTACGGAAGCCCGAGATTCAACATTAGCGAGATGGACTTAGTGTCAGATGATGTAGTGGGTTGATTGGAGAGACAGATGTAGTGGCCTGAGATCAGAGACTGATCAGCACAGAGCAAGGTTGGCAACAGTGCAAAAGTCAGCAGCAAGGTAGAAGATTCAGAGGGTTGAAGACTAGTAGTAGTCAAATTCCAACATTCACATGGTATTATGCTGAACACAGTTAGTTCAGAAATTTTAGATGCTTTTTTCGTTGTTGAGCAGCAGCAATTGGAAAATGACAAAGTGCAGAGCTAGATGTGGCAGTGTTAGCAGCAAATGTAGATGGAGTTGTAGTATAGATGCAACAGTGGAAGTGGTAGTGTCATGGGCAGCAATACAGTAGCAGCAGCAACATAGTGTTGGTGGCAGCAACAGTGCGGAAAGGAGATGCTTCAGAGATAGAGCAACATGCAGTTGGACATTGTTGCTAGAGCACTTTCCTCGCTAAGAGGGAGTGTTAGTTTTTGGTAGCATCAAATGTGATCTAGCCATGAAAATTGGTGGAGAGCATAAGGCACATGAGTTCTAAAGAACACAGAAATTGTTTGGTGAAATTCCACCTGGATTGTATTTTATTAAAATAATTAATATTTTTAATGGGGTTCCTAAGTCTAAACTTAGGAAAATTAAAGTATTAATGTGTATTAATCAAAATATGGGTGAGAATGTTCTAGAAAGCGAATCAAGTCAAGTTTTAATCTTAGTCGTTGATTAGAGACTTAATCTCAGTCGTTGAAGTCTCAACGAGAAAAGTATAAGGAGGCTTGGGGTTCATTTATAAAGACACACAAAGAAAACGAATTGATCTGGAGTTCGATTTTTGGGGTTAGGAAGTTGTTGAGAATTCGAACTGAGCGATCATTCTACAGCAGAGGGGCAGGGATAGTTCAAGAACACTGGGCAAAGAGGCGGAGAGCCACTAGTGGAGGCAACGTAGCAGCTAGAAGAACTAACGTTGGGCCAATTTGGGCCCACGCAGGGCCAAAAGGGTCAGTGCAAAAGTGAAGCTACCCTCACGCAGAAAGCCTAAAACTACCGAGGTATTGCCGGAATAGCCGAGAAGGTTGAGGCAGAAGGCAGAAGAGACAGCACAACGCCGACGCAGAGCCTGTAAGGCTAACGTAGGGCCAACGCAGAGATAGTTGGGGTTAGCCAGTTCTGTTGTCGGATCAGAGGGAATCTGTCGAGGGAGGTGAGGTAATCTCACTCAGTTTTCCACCATTATATTTTCTCTGTCACTGGATTGTCGGGAGGGCATCCAACATTGTATTCAGAATTACTGCTTAATAATAGAAAACCCTCAGAGCTGTTGCACTGGTTTTCCCGCATTGGGTTTTTCCAGGGACTATTGTGTCCTATGTACCTTGTTCTTTACTCAGTTTTATGTTTCATGAAATCAAATTTAAAGTAGTGTTGGCTGCAGAAGTAATTTACTTCAGTATTAATCAGAAAATAACTTGATAATGTATATTAAAATCAAGTAGGTGAATTAAATTCAGTTTTGCTGCAGTAGGGGTTCCTTGAGGATAGGAATTTTCACATGAAGTCGGAGCAAGGTTTCCAGATTCGGTGAGTGCATTTGCAAAGAGGCAAGAGAGCCACAGAGAGGTTGATGTTGGGGCAATGCAGTAGCCTCTAGAAGCAAAGTCGATTTGCTAGGAGAGATTGAAGTTTTCAGTTCTAGAGGTCGGTAAGGAGTCCTAGAGTGCCATATAAGCATATTTATGGTCAGCAAAAGGCAGAACAACTTCAGCTGAGTCTAGTCTAAGGCTAGACGTTCAGCCAGCTACGCAGAGCAACGCAGAGGCTCAGAGGGATGAAATATTGAAGGCAAGTTGTGCTGGGAGATTGCCTGTGGGGTGAGGAAAATTCCTCTCCAGATTTTTGCTAGTATTTCTCTATAGGATTCCCAATTACGACATCCAGTTGTACTCAAATTATTTCATTGTTGCATAATAATAAAACCCTCAGTTGCTGCAAAGGTTTTCCCAAGTTGGGTTTTTCTGGGGACTTTTGTCTAAAAATAACTGTTATTGTTATGTGTGTGTTAGCATATCTTCCAACATGCAATTTTATGTGTAGATTGCAATGTGGTTTATTCAGTATTTGTTCTAGCAAACAACAAATAAATTGTTAAATAAAATTAACAATTAGGAGAATAATTTCCAGTTGTTGCAATAGGATTTCGGTTTAGGAATTTTCACATTCCCAAGTGGCAAGGATGAGTTATATTGTCGCACAGAATGTCTAGGCACTACGACAAGGGTTCAGATTGAGGGTTGTCACACTGATCCCCAATCACTCCATTTGAGTTGTCTCCCAATAGTAGACTAAGGGGGGTAGACCCTATGGAAATGGAAAAATGAAAGATTAGTTGAAAATCAACCAACCTGGGAGACACAGCTAAAAAACCAATACTTGTTTTAGATTGCGCAAGGTTTTAAGGATTCAAAATGTTTTGAAAAAAGTGATACCAGTGACTTGAGGAGTCAACTATCTTGCGAAGAAAATAAGGCTCAAGTAAAGGATGGGAAACTGTTGCTCAAAAGACTCCACTGTCTCATATGCAAATGCAAAATTCAAAACTATGTGAAATACAGGGACTTGATTAATTTTAGTTACATGAGGGGCTAAAATTATTTCTGAAATATGTCTTAAATGTTACTTAACTTAAGGCTCATAAAGGTGGTTATCTAAATGTGAAAGCAGGGACTTATACCAACACTGCAAAATGTAAAATCTACACAAATAATTACTGAAATGCACAAAGAACTGAAACATGAAACACTGGAAATAAAACACTCTTAAATTCAAAAATTCATTTATATGAAATGCTCAATCAAAATCATTAGATGCATAAGTAAAACTAGATTAGTCCTACTTGTATAAGCATGTAAAAAACAAATGAACTTTAGAAATTAAACTAAATATTTAAACTCAAATCACATTAATGAAATATCAGTCTAGTAATCTACTCTTACATCAAATGTTAAAACCAACAATATATTCTAAAACGGCAGTCCTGTAACCATGCAATATTCAGAAGTTTCTATGTATAACAAAAGAAATTTTTAAATGACAAACTAATAACTAAAATTCAAAAAAAATCTAAGTTTAATTCCCTATGATTTATTGATGTATTTGATCTAAAAAACTCAGAAATAAACTATTGAACAACAGTAAAACAATTTTCAAAAATTTGTTTGCAAAAGTTACTGAAGCTAACTTTTATTTTTGCAATTATACAACAGTAAAAATGTAAATTAAATCTGTTGCTAAATTCAGAAAAAATCTGAGTTTAATTCTTTCTCTAATCTGTTGATATATTTGATCTAAAAACTCAAAAAAATTACTGAAAAAACAGTGAAATAATATTCAGAAAATAGCATGCAAAAGTTTCTAAAAGTAATTATATTTCTGAAATGTAATGCAGTAAAAGATGCAAACTAATTTGTTGCTAAATTTCAGATAACTAAAATTCTATGACAGTATTAATCTTGTTTTCAATTAGATCAATTGAAAAGGTAAGGGTTTAGAGGATGTGCACCAGCCAGCCCTTAGGGGCTTGAAAACACCTAAAGATATGCTGCCCTAATCACTGAAAATCCTCAACTCAGAATTCTTTTGTGAAAAACTTTGTTAAAAATTTTTGGGAAATTTTTAGGGAAAAATTTAGGAAAAATTAGTGAGAGAATTTTGGTGAAAGAGGGAACGACGTAATACTGAAAGGAAGACCGAGAAAGAGGCTGGAGATGACTAGCACAGGGCCTCAAGGCCCTAAAAAAAATTTCCCACAATCCTTCTGAAATTTCTCCTCAACCTGCAAACAAAATGGAGATGCCCTCTAGGGCTTAGATCTTTCTCTGGAATCCACAAAATTCGCTTGCAATTTTCAGAAATTTTCTTGCATAAATAAAACACAAAAAACTCCAAAGCATGTATATACAAAAATATGAAATACCCAAAACCCCAATGAATTAGAAATTTTCTATTTACAAATCCACAATAATATTCTACAGATCTAGCAGATCTGCAGATCAAAGCCCTCTATTAGCCAGATTTAAACAAATTTTGCACAATATTTAGAAATAAATTTGAAATTTTAAAGAGGCACAAGCCCAAGAAAAACCCTGTAAGTAAGATATTCTATAAAATGACTTCAGAAATTAAAAAGGCAGTGGGTTCTTTTAGATTCTACAAACTGAGAGTCAGTTGGTCCAACTAAAGACTTCCCCAAACGCCCAAATCTTGAATGATAACTTATGCACACTTAGATCCGATTGTTAGATTCATAGAGATTTAAAAATGGTCATAAAATCATCAAGAAATAGAGATACCTGCTACTTCTATCAAATCAGAATGATATTCTAAAGACCTAGAAATTTGTGCAAGATACCTGTACACAGATCAATCTTCAAAGGCTATTAACCAGCAAATGCAAATAAAAGCAGCAAAGTATTAAGAACAATATTACCACATAAATCTAAAAAAGGAATACTATGATCTGAAACTCCAAAGTCTTTGCGTTCTATTAACCAGAAAATTTTACAAGAGCTTTCTTAGAGCAAGTACACGATTCATAAATCGCATCCAAATAATGGAAATAGGCCTCTCATTTATAGAAATAGTCTCCAACGGCTAGTTCACTTGATCCCCGTTAAAGCAATCTCAATCGTTAATGAAAATCAAATGATCTTTTAATCATCATCGTTGAAATAAAGTTACTTTTTGAGGAAATTCGAATTTTACTTTTAATTTCCTTTTAATTAACTCAAGAATGATTATTTTGAGTTAATTGCCGCAAAAGTTGACTTTGACTTAACTACTATGGCCCAAGGGTTCAAAATATCTTGAAATTTTCAGTATTCCCTTGGCCGGGGACCTCCAAAAATTAAAAACTTTAAACCCACAAATTTTAAATGTTGGAAAATTTAATTTTTCCTAGGACTTAAATTAATTAAATTTCTGACTTTAGCATTTTAATTTATTTTAGCCAGAAATTTTAATTAATTGACTCATCAGGGGATTATTAATATTTCCAACCCTTAGCCATGGTGTCTAACTATGAGGAGCCATCCACTAAATATTTTTTTACATGAAATATTACATTTCTAACCCATGAAGGGTGAACACCCGTTCGTTATAAACCCTCAATAATTACCCATTTTTGCGATACAAAATATGATCTAGTAAACTAAGTGACTTGTAATAAAATAATCTAACCAAATAGTTAGAATTATTCCCAGATCACTTTTACAGAGACTCGATAAATAACACTAGAACTCATTTAAAATCCTGGCAACAAAATCCACTCTAGCTTTGGGGTGAATCTGGAGGGAAAAACTTTACCGATTATCTGTGTTTAGAAACACTCATGAATTGGTGAGAGTAAAAACCTCCTATGATAGAAATCATCTTCAGAAAAATAAATTTACCTAGGTTTTTACATACATTTGTCTTGCTAGGATCATTTACATTACAAAATGCAGAATGGGTTTACAAAACTCCAGTGTACATATAGATGATAATGATGAATTTGTGGATCATCTGAGTGCTCGGACATGATGGAAATCCATGCGCAAAAAGATGTATATTTATGTTGTAGTTGACATGGAGTGGTCAACAAGTTCCAAGTGTGAAATGTGTGTCTCTCCAACGAGGAATGTGTATCAATCAAGGAGACAATGCGTATGGGAAGAGGGAGTGAGTTGGGAAGAAGAGGGAGTGAACTCCGAGTCACTCAAGTCAACTTCCCCATACATTCACTTAACATTGTTTTTGGTGCATCTTGCTCTCGAACCTGTATTTGATGATATCCTAATCATAGGTCAATCTTTGAAAAGTATACTGCTCCATATAATTCATCTAGTAATTCATTGATCCTGGGAATAGGGTACCTACTTTTGATGGTCGTTTTGTTTAGTTCTTGGTAGTCAATACACATCCTCCACATGTCGTCCTTCTTTTTCACCAAAACCATCGACAAGGCGAATGGACTTGAGCTGGGTCTGATGTGACCAATCGCAAGCAATTATTGTATTGCATTTTCTACCTCGTCCTAAAAATTCTTTCGGTATCGAAATGGTGCAGTGATTACAAGTTTGGCCCCTTCTTCCGACTCTATAATATGTTCAAATCCTCTTTTAGGAGGTCATCCTTGGGGAATATCATCAAATACCTGGCCATGCTTGTCTTGCACTTGTTGAATGTTTGCTTTGTATTGTGGCCTTCTACTACTAGGCATCTTCCGGCTTGTAATCATGCATTCTGTAGCATATGCTACATCTCCATGCCTAAATATGGCCTCAATTCTTCTAACAAAAACGACTTGAGGACTGCCATTAGACATGCCTCTCAATACTACTTTACTGCCATTGCATACTTCAAAATCCATCTCCATTGCTTGGTAGTCCATGGTAAACTTTCCCAACAAGTATAACCATTGAACTCCCAACACTACATTGATATTTGCAAGATCTATTACATAAAACTCATTAGCGAAAGTATAATTACCAGGTGTTATGCTCAAAACTGGAATTACTCATGTACAATCCAAGTTGTACCCATTCCCCACAATCACATTGAGACCCTCAAATTCATCTATGTGAAGACATATTTTTGCTAACAATGTTGCATCGATAAAATTGTGCGTAGCTCTGCCATCAACCAAAGTTGTAATGTGTTGTCCCTTGATAACTCCCCTAATCTTGAAAGTTAGCACCCATGGGTACCTGAAAGAGAAGCAATCTTAACTTCAGTTGAGTTTTCTTCTCCTCGAAGAGATTTTCCTCCTCTTTAGCTTCCTTCTATGGTTGTTCTTCCTTTGGACTGCTAGGCTCAGCATTTGGGGTGAGTTCTTCTTCTTCATCATCGTTGTCAGAGACTACTTTAATGTAGTGGATCTTTTCTTTGCCTAAACAATGACACCCTAGATCTCATGGTTCCTTGCAAGTGAAACAAAGCTTCTTCCACCTTAGTTTGCTTCAAGTTTCATCATCCATTCTATCCCTTTCGGGCCAATCACATTGAAAGGGTTTCTTCTCCTTATCTCTCTGAGGGATGAAAGGCATGGATAGGGCCTTAGAGTTGCTCAATGCATTCCCCATATCACGAGTCTTCTTGATGGCATCTTGTAGAGTTGGAAGATCAAATGCCTTAACCCAACCTTGAAGGGGTTCTAAGAGTCCTTTTGTGAAGAGTACAACTAGTCTTCCTTTAGATATGTCCATCACCATGGCGACGGTTCTTTCAAACTTTGTGATGTACTCTTTCGATGATCTTGTCTGTTTGAGTTGTGCCAATTCTTTGAAGTGTATTTTTGGGTTCTTTCAATCAAAATCTATCTATCAATCTTTGTGTAAAGTCTACATAAGAAGTGATGTTTGCAGGCCCCAATGTAACCAGTCCATGATACCAGCATTCATGTGCTTCCCCTTCCAAATGTAGTGTGGCAAATTGGATAGCATCTGCTTCTAGCATAGAATTGAGTTGTGTCAAAAATTCTATTACAGTTAATCATTTATTATTCTCCCATCTTTAAATAGATTGTTTGTCCCAAAAAATTATTTACTGCAAAACGAATAAAACACAATTGCAAATTTCACCAATTAAATAAACTACGGAAACTCTAATAGAAAACCAATCACAAAATAGACACAATATTTTTTGTTCAAACGTGTTGGAAATACTGAGAGGGAAGTGAATCAGTATTTCTTTCCAATTAGTTAATTTTAATCTTCAAATCAACATCACATTACATAAACAGTAAATGACACCATTCAACAATGCACAATAATGAAGACAGTAGACACAAGATTTTTAGGTGGAGACCCTTTCGAGAGAAAACCCACTGAATGCTTCTTAATATAGGTATTTTCAATATTACATCAAAGGGAAGCTCCAACTTACAAATTTATCAGCTCCACTTGAAGGAGGCTCCAACACCCTGGGTTACAGGTTCTCAACTTGAAGGACTCTCCAACGCCCTTGTTTGTAGGCTCCAACCTGAAGGATGCTCCCAGAGTCTTAATATACATCTTGGATTGCATCACTTGGAAACTACAATAGACATGAAATTTTGGAAGGATGGCAGGAAACCCTAAAATCCCCATACTTGTTGAATATTTCAAGGATGAAGATTAGTGAATTTGCTCTGGAGACCTTGATTAATTTATGCTCCTCATGCCGCTTCTAATGGTACGTGGCATGCCACAAGGTTCCTCACAGTTTGGGAGATATGATTGGTTAAAGATTGAAACCCCTTCTTATGGTCAAAATCCCCAAGATGAGATGATGTGGCAACTCCTCATTGGTTAAGAAATGTGCTCAAATAATAGGCCAAGGAGGACTTTTAAACGAAGAATTTAATTAAATATTTGAAGTCAATTTTCGTATGTTTTAAGGGCATAAAATTAATTAATTTTTGGGAATAAGTTGGCTCCATTAGAAGCCCATTCTCCACTACTATAAATTAAGGCTCAATTTTCCCTAAAATCACAACTCAATGTCCTATCTTTCATGAAGCTCTGTGACCTTTGTGTAGTTAGGCCAAGCAAGCAAAAGCATGTCAAATTCTGAGTACTTGGGTTTTTATTTTTATTTCGATTTAAGGGCTTTTGCTGGGCAGAATGTGGAACTCAGACTTCTGATCTTGAGACAAATTACTGTGATGTCTTCTGAGGCCTCTCGGTCCTTTTTCTGAAACTGATCTGCATGTTCCTGAGGCATTTTCGTGGAGGTTCTGTGCACTGATTCAACCCTTCCTTCTAGCAAGAATTCAGCCTTTTGTAAGCCTAGATTTCGGTCCATTTCAGGACTACTATGTGGCATGAATAAAGCATAAAAGTTCTGTTCCGTGGCACTGTGTTTCAGGCCTGAGGGTTTTGATGCAATGTGATTGGACAAATTTCATGCCCTCTGCATTTTGGTGTATGGCCTGAATGCAAGAATTCCATCAGTACGAGAAGAAGCCTAATGCATTGGTGCTAGGTAAAGCAAAACCATGAGTAAGAAAGGTAGTCCTTGATCCAGAAAAAATTATTGCTCGGCCAAGATTTCTCACATTAGAAGATTATTTGGATATGTTACATAACATCACCATAAGATTCCTGAACATTGTAGTCCTGTCGGGCAGTAGAATTAAGGTGATATTGCATCATTCAGATAGAGTTTAGCGTGATAGGTTGATTGTATATGGAACTGCCAGATTTGTGCCTCCATGTAAATGTCTGCATTTGAACTGGAGTGTAATGCACACAAATGCAAAGCGATTAATAATGGTATATCCATTTAGTTGAGTCAATAGCCAGGAGCTCATACGAGGACACTTGTTCGATCTACCTGACAGGTCTCACTATATTTTTATTGCCAATCTATCGCATTGTTAACAGACTGTTGAGAGCACTTTTGTAGCATCATAGCTTGAAAAGACTCAATTTCTAGAAGGGCGCCCGTAAAGAGATATTTTGTCAAATATATATATATATAATTATAATATATATATATATTATATTACTATGGTTATTTTTAATTTATGGAATCATTATTCATCCAAATTGAGATTTGGAAGAAACTGAGCAATCAGGGTTCAATGATGGATGCTGCAATCTGATGCTACTATATCATAGTTTATGAGCCTAGATATGATAATGATGGTTGTATACAACTGTTGAGGCTTGGTCAGTTATGTATGATGTTTTTGAGCAGAGATGTTGAGATAAATTTTTTGGCAGAGTTATTTATGCAGGGTCTCCCAGTGAGAGTATGTTGCTGAACTAGGGTTTGATATATGTGATGAGCAGAGGTCTTGTTATTAGACAAGTTGATGTACAGATTGAACAAAAGCAGAGTTGATCAAGCAAAGATTATATTGCAGTATTAATTTTGAGAATAGGTGGATCCAGTCCGAAAATGTTAATTTTAAGCAACAATGGTATGTTCTATGCTTTAGAGCAATTTTACTTCAATTTCTTTATTAGCCCAATATCAATATCCAGTTTAGCAATCACATCAACATGATAGTAAAATGCAGATAAAACATAAACATAAATAGTAGAAGACAAGCCAAGACAAGAGAACACAAGATGTGACACCAGCCACAGACAAACCCCAATGAGGGGAAACGCTTGATCAATTCTTTTTATATTTTTCAATAGTTCAGCAGAGAGAGAGATAGTACAATTTACAAATCTGATAATTTATGACAGCAGCAAAAGAGCCCTAACCAGAAAAGTCAACATTGGTCAACATGGTAGAATTCTTCCTCAATTCAGCTTGGTCCAACCCAGTCAGCTTCAGCCTCCAACAGCAAGTCTAATCAACCCAAAATAGTCTGAAAAAATAGAGTCAAAACTGGTCAATAAAAGTCAACCCTGCAGCCAGCCCTAGTACAGTCAACGCTGGTCAAAACAGAGGTCAGATTGCCTTGGTTTTTGTGCCCAGATCTGCAGCCTACTAGGACAAATTCCTCAACCAAAAATGCAGTCAAGGAAGGTCAACGCTGGTCAACTCAGCCCAAGAAAACAGCCTCTGAAATTTGGTCAAAGTGGTCAATGCCTAAAACAGAAAATCGTCCTCCTTTCCTTTGCACATGTGAGAGAGAAAGCTGCCCAGAAAAATGTGTACCCAATCAGATGAAGAGAGAGAGATGTGAGGGAATGAGTGATGTCCAAATGAGGCTCAAGCATCATGAATTTATAGCAAACGTTGATGATGAAAGGACGTGATTGTTGGGCTTCTGAGCCTACATAAGTCTATTGGCCGACCTTGACAATTTGTACATAATCAAAATAAATTCATAACCTCATTTGTACATTTCGGAATCGGATGATCTTTAGATCAATCCTACACCTCTCGAAGAGAGGAATCCAAGAAAAATATCAGCAGTCATAAATAAGATGACCCATGTGGAGTTTGCCCCTAGTTGCCAATTTTAACACTCCCTCTCAACTAGGGAGAACTCCATCTGCTAATCCATTTGCCAATCTATACTATCTCTGTCATTAATGCACTGCTCAACACTGCTCTGATCTGCTGAACTATGAAGAAGAAGAAGTGATCGAGAATGTATCATACCATTCTCTACTGACCCGAAGTCAGTCCCAAATAAAAGAGAGTGTCTCATACCACTCTTACTTACTCGAAGTCAGTTCTAGTCAAAAGAGTGTCTCATACCACTCTTACTGACCCGAAGTCAGTTCCAATTGATCCCAAATCAATATCGATCATCCTAGCATAGGGAGTACAATAGTACATGATGCATCCATCAGTAGTACTATGGTCCCTATCCTCATTTCCCTACTCATTGGCCAGATGAGAGGTACTTCCCATGAGTCCCAGACTGCATGGGTAGGATGTCTCAGCAGGAGAAGGATGAACCACTCATCCTGCCTACATGTCACCACAGGGTATCACAAGGGAAGGTTGAACAACTCACCCTGTACATAGTAAACCACCAGGGGAAGGCTGAACCACTCACCCTGTGGTTGCTCATCGCTCCAATAAGGCCCCAAGCCCCTCGAAGCTCCCAGAGCTCAATGTCCATATCATACAGGACCCTCATAAGAGGGTCTCTCCACAACTCCAAGTCGTTCTCGGAAGGCTAGGAACTTGACCTTCCCCAGGGGCTTTGTCAAAATATCAGCGACCTGCTCATCAGTCCCAAGGTGATGGAGCCTTATTGCTCCTCGTTATACCATATCTCGGATAAAGTGGTACCTGATATCTATATGCTTGGAGTGATCATGAAACACGGGATTCTCTGATAATCGGATCCCACTCTGGTTGTTGCAGAGGATCACGGTGGTATCCAGCACATGTCCAAACAGCTAACTGAAGAGCTTCCTCAACAAGATAACTTCACAGGAGACCATACTAGCAACTATGTATTCGGCCTCAGCGGTGCTCAAGGCAACCAATTTCTGCTTCCTACTCATCCAGGATATCGAAGCAGAACCCAAAGAAAAACAACATCCAGAAGTGCTCTTGCGATCCACCACACTACCAGCCCAATCAACATCAGAATAACCATGCAGCGTCACATCTCCGGCAGTGTATCTCAATTCACAAGTGATTGTGCCCCGAAGATATCTCAGAATATTCTTGGCACCAATCCAATGTATATGATGAAGCTCAACCATATATTGGCTCAATGCGTTAATTGCAAAACATATGTCCGGGCGGGAGTTCAACAAAAACATCAATGATCCTATGAGTTGACGATGCTCAGAAGCATTTCCCAATTCAGGTCCGGCAGCACTACCACATAACTTCTTAAAGTTAAGTTCCATCGGAGTAGTCACAGGCTTGCAGTCTACCATGCCAAATATTTCCAATATCTTCACAACATATTTTCCTTGAGATAGGAAAATTTCATTTGCCTTTTGCCAGACCTCCAACCCTAGGAAGTAGTGCATTGTTCCTAGGTCCTTTAGCGCAAATTCTGAAGCCAACTCCCTCATACATTTGTGAATAAGAGGGTTTGCACCTGCCAGAAAGAGGTCATCCACATAAAGTACCAAAATGAGAGGTTTATCATTTTCAACCTTAAAGTAAAGGTTCGTATCGACTTCACCTCTAGTGAATGTGAAAATTATTTAATCTAACACATTAGAAACCCCTACTGCAATTTCCGGTTTACTATCTCCTACTTGTTTTTGACATTAACAAGTTATTTAATTGCATAAACATTGAAGTAAACACAAATGCAGCCTTCACAGACATACAGATCATGCACTGAAATAAATTGAGACAATCACACAAGGTACACCGTTATTTTTGGACAATCATCCCCGGAAAAACCCAATGCAGGAAAATCGATGCAGCTTATAGAGGGTTTTATTATCAAGCAGATTTATGAATACAACTAGGGTGCCAAAAATGGCGTACCCTTCAGAGAATATCCTTGGCAGTAGTACCACTCTCCGTAGACAAATATTTTGGAAAATCAGCAATCGGATGATCAACCCCACAATGACTCTGACTGTTCCTTGTGCTAGACAGCGAAAGCTGCTCCAAGCACTGCTCTGGAACTGCGCCACCCTCTTCGACTCAGGATCTGCTGATCAGCTCCTAGTCTAACCCACAGAATCTTCCATCGCTGCTTCTTTCGCCACTCCATTGCCTCTCTGCTATGTATTCTTCAGCCTTGGATCGAAATCCCTTGTTGAACTTCCCCTCACTGCAACTGATCTCTAACTCGATTTCCTCAGCAAATCTTGCCCTAGAAAATCGAATTCTTGATCTCTCTTGGTGTACCTCCAACTGACCCTCAAGCCTCCTCTTATATTTTTCCTGTTGATGAATCAACGACAAAGATTAAGTCCCTAATCAATGGCTAAGATTAGAACTGGCTTGATCCTTGTCACTTAGAACTTTCTCACCCATTTTATATCAATACACATTAATATTTTTATTTTCCTAAGTTTAGACTTAGGAACACATTAAAAATATTAATTATTTTAATATCTCTTCATCCGAGTGGAATTTCTCCAAACGATTTCTAGGTCTTGGAGATCTCATGTGCCTTAGCCTCTCCACCAATTTTCATGGCTAGAGCACATCCAATGTTATGTAAAATCAACACTCTCTCGTAGCGAGGAATGTGCTCTACGCATGCTTCACCACAAAAGCATCACATTGATCTTCCACATCGGTCCTCTATTGATGCTTGGTCTGCTTCCTTACATCCATTGTACTGCTACTTCCTGTACTACTGCCCATGACACTGCCACTGCCACTGCTACATATGTACTGCAACTCCCTCTCAACATGCTGCGTCATGCTGTCGACAGCACTGCCACTGCTAACTATTGCACTGCAACTCAGTTACCAAGAAGTAAGTAATTGACTTCACCCAAACACTGACATCCTGGTCAGTCTGGAAGCCTCATGATGTTGAAGCCACCTCTATTGCTATCTTATGCTCCCTCTACTGCCTCTGCGCTGCTGCAACCTCTTATGTGCCTCTCGCACTGTTGCAACCTCCACTGCACTACAACAGACTTCTACACTCTACAATTGCCTTGTTGCTCCATTACACCTTGCTCCACCTGACACTTGTCATCATGCTACTATCATTAAGGGCTCCCATAGCCGGATGTGATCTAAGAGTTTGGGCACCTCAAGAATCCTGCCCCTCTTCTGTAGTCCTCTCGACTACAACTCTATGTCTCCCCACCTCTTCTCTAGAGGCGCATGAGCACTCATGGCACAATCGTCATCAGTCTCGACATCCTTCTCTGCCTTTGTTGGAGTAGCCTTTAAGTCAAAAGCTTCTCCCTTGCCTTTCTTCCCTGGGCACTGAGAGGCATAATGTCCCAACTCCCCACAGTTGATGCACTTGACCTTGGAGATATCTTTCTTCTTCCTCTTCTGAACCCCCTATTGTCTCGCAGATGCTAGAGCTGCATTCTCCTCCTCTTTCTTGATTCGAACTCCCTTACTGCTACTCCCCATCTTGGTCAATCTCCTAAGCTCTTCTTGTCGAAGAGCTGCCCACATCTCCTCCCAACTGGGGAGAGTCTCTCTACCCAAAATGCTTTGGACCAGTGTTACTTGGGAGCGGGAGCGAAGCGAGTGGAGGAGCAAGACGGGTGCCGTGCGATATTTCATTAAACTCCCCGGTTTGGGAGCGAATCCCAGGTCGGGTTTTTATTTAATATATATATATATTATATATATATATTATATTTTGATACGTATATGTCAACAAAAACATGTAGAATAATGAATTAGATATAAAAATAAAATTAAAAAAACATAGATTGAACCATATAACAACAATCATCTAGAAGTTATAATCTTCATCAACCATGTCCACAAGTTCGTAACATACATCATATTGAGTCTCATGATTCATCAATCTCAAAGTTTCAAGCTTTCAAAATTCAATATATAACATTTATCATCATTGATCACCAACGTTGTACTTGTAAGCTAAGTGTAACCATTACAACAAATAATATCTAACATGAAATGAAATGTTATAAAATGAAATGAA
>APFE030127595.1:66331-111472 GCA_000404065.3 Pinus taeda | reverse complement strand
TCTACAGATCAACAACTGAAAGAAATAGCAAACACACAAGTGACACCGTTATTTTTGGACAACTTGTCCCTGGAAAAAACCCAACTTGGGAAAACGAATGCAGAAATTTTGAGTGTTATTTATTATGCAGTATATCCTTGAGTATAACTGGGTGCCAAACTGGCTCACCTGACAGAGAAAAAATAACCAACAGTGATACCTCTCTATTCGGAAGCAGATATTCAGAAAATCTGCCCCACAAAACCCTCTCTAGCACAACTAAAGCACTACGTCAGACCTCCTAGCCTCTGTGTCAGCCCTCTGAGGCACTACGCAGCATCTACGGTCCTCTGCGTCACTCCTGCTACCCTCTGCATGGATGACACAGGCCCTTTGGCCTCTGTGTTGTCTCAGCTAGCCTCTGCATGGCCTGCTCTGGCTTCTGCGTCTGCCTCTTTGCCTCTACGCTGGTCTCTCGACACTCTCTGCCTCTTTGTCCAGTACTCACTGCCCCTCGCTGCAAACTGATCACTGGTTCGACTTTTCTTAGCAAACCCTGCTCTAGAAAATCGAATCACCGATCACTCTAGTGTATTCTCCAACTGACCCTCAAGCCTCCTCTTATACTTTTCTTGTTGGTCCTTCAACAGCCGAGATTACATCTTTAATCAACGACTAAGATTAGATTTGGCTTGATCCATGCTTTTTGGAACCTTCTAACTCAGTTTTATATTTATACCCATTAATATTTTATTTTTCCTAATTTTAGACTTAGGAACTCCATTAAAAATATTAACTATTTTAATATCTCCCAAACCGTTAGAATCTGCCCAAACCATTTCTGGGTCTTGGAGATCTCATGTGTTTTAGCCTCTCCACCAATTTTCATGGCTAGAGCACATCCTATGATACCCCAAATCAACACTCCCTCTTAGCGAGCACTGTGCTCTAGTAATACTCCAACTGAGCATCACTCCGATTATACGGCACCGGTACTTTGTTGATGCTAGGCCTTCCCGCCCAACATCCTCTACACTACTGCATCTTGCACTGCTTCCCATGGTCCTGCCACTACCACTGTTGTACCTGTACGGTAGCTCCATCTGCATCTGTGTTGTTGTTGATCCTTTCTCCCAACACTGCATCTGCACTGCAATGCCCTCTCATCGTGCTGCATCATGCTACTGCACTGCAACTCAGTTACTGAGAAGTAACTAATCCACCCAATTACTGACATCCCTTTCAGGCTAGAAAAACTCCCGATGTTGAAGCTCTCTCTGCCGCTATCAAGTGCCTCTATGTTGCTGCAACAACTCCTTGCCTCTCGCACTGCTACAAACCTTTGTGCCATCCTGCACTGTTGCAACCTCCTTTGTGCCTCTCGCACTGCTGCAGCCTACTAGCTCTGCGCTACCCAGGACTCCTGCACTGTAGCACTCTTTGCTGCTTCATCCGCATCCGTTTCTACTGACATCTGCCAGTCCTAATACTTCTCACTTCGGGGCTCCCGTAGCAAGGATCTGATCCAAGAGTTTGGGTACCTCAAGGATCTTGCCCCTCATCTCCTGTAGTCTTCCTAACTACAGCTCGATGTCTCCCCACCTCTTCTCTAGAGGTACATGTGCACTCATGGCACAATTGTCATCCTCCTCTACCTCCTTTTCCACCTTTGCTGGCGTTGCCTTGGAGTCAGACGCCTCTCCCTTGTTCTTCTTCCTCGGACACTGGTTCGCATAATGACCCATTTCCCCACAGTTGAAGCACTTAACTTTGGAGAGGTCCTTTCCTTCGTCTTCTCCTGCTTCCCTGCAGATGCCAGAGCTGCATCCTCTTCCTCTTCCTTCTTGATCTGGACTCCTTTGCTGCTACTTCCTGTCTTGCTCAGCCGTTTGATCTCTTCTTGGCAAAGAGCCGCCCACAATTCTTCCCAATTTGGAAGATTCTCCCTACCCAAAATGCTCTGGACGAATGTCTCCCACTCCTCGGAGACTGTGTTTAGAGAGGTCCTCACCATCAACTCCTGATCCGGCTTGGCCCCTATGGAAGTCAGTTGGTCTCGGATCTCCTTCAATCTACTAAGGTGTCCCACATTTTCTTTGCCGTCTCCTTCTCGGCAATATGTTGGACCACATGATCCTTGACTCCATCAACGATGATGCATTTCGCCTTGGCCATTGCCTCCTCGTACTTCTCATTATCAACCAGGTCAACTGGGATAGTCATTGTTCTCAAGGCAAAGGCCTTGATGTGATGTCTGTCTAGAATGGAGAGGATCTTGGCCTTCCAGACCACAAAGTTGGACGCCTCGTCCAGCCCATCCTGATCCCTCAGTCCATTCATGGACATCTCTCTGCTCTTCCTTTCGACGACTCCGAGTCTCACTTCCCTCTAAAAGTTCTCTCTTCGACTCCCTTTGAGTCACTACTTCCTGTCTAGAAGTTCTCTGCTAGACTTCCTCTCAGTCTCGATTTCCCTCCTGGAAATCTGCTTGCCAACTGTCAAATCACACCTCTCTGATCTCCTGTGCACTTGCAACACTAATCCGGATCCCTTGGCTTGAAATCCACCTCAGTAGCGACTCCCTCTACCCTGGTTTTGCCCGTTAGGTACTATTTTGACTTGGCAGCAACAACACCCCACCAACTTCACTCTTCGCAATCTACCCACAGCTTCCTAAGCTCCAGCAACCGAAGGATTGAGCCTCTAGGCTCTGCGCAATCTTGGCACTGGCTGAAATGCTCCCCTAGCCAATTGTGGCAACCCTCCTGGTCTCTGCGTGAGCCTTTTCTACCCTCCTCAGCCTCTGCGCTGGCCTCTCTCTGGCCCGGACTGTTGACGCAGTCCTTCTACATCAACCTTTTCCACCGCTTTCTGCTAGGAACATTTTTTGTCACTCGAGATGATGGTTTTTGCTGCAAATGCTCTGCTTCAGCTGGTGCCTTCTGCTCTCCTGTGATCTGCAACCACGCTCCGATACCATGTTGAAATTTCTAAGTCTAACCGTTAGAAATTTTATCTATATTCTTCTGGTTTATTTCCCTACTTGTTAATTAAAACAAGTTATTTAAACATATAAACATCAAAATAAACACAATACAGTCTCAACCATGTACAGATCAATCGCTGAAAGAAATAGCAAACACACAAGTGACACCGTTATTTTTGGACTACTTGTCCCTGGAAAAACCCAACTTGGGAAAACCAGTGCAGCAATTATGAGGGTTATTTATTATGCAGCGTATCCTTGAGTACAACTGAGTGCCAAACTAGCTCACTCGACAGTGAAAAGATAACCAGCAGTAATACCTCTCTATGCGAAAGGAAATATTCAGCAAATCGGCCCCATGAAACTTTCTCCAGCACAACTAAAGCATTGTGTCATCCCTCTGAGGCACTGTGCAGCGTCTATGGCCCTCTACGTCACTCCTACTGCCCTATACGTGGATGACGCAGGCCCTCTGGTCTCTGCTTGTCTCAGCTAGCCTCTGTATGGCCTACTCTGGCTTTTGCGTCTGCCTCTCTGCCTCTAGTTGGTCTCTTGGCACTATCTTTGCCTCTCTGTCCATTTCTCACTGCCCCTTGTTGCAAACTGATCACTAATTTGACTTTTCTTAGCAAACCCCTGTTGGTCCTTCAACGGCCGAGATTACATCTCTAATCAATGGCTAAGATTAGATTTGGCTTGATCCATACCTTTTGGAACCTTCTAACACAATTTTATATTAATACCCATTAATATTTTATTTTTCTTCAGTTTAGACTTAGGAACTCCATTAAAATATTAATTATTTTAATATCTCCCAAACCGGTTAGAATCTGCCCAAACCATTTATGGGTCTTGGAGATCTCATGCGCTTTAGTCTCTCCACCAATTTCCATGGCTAAAGCACATCTGATGCTACCCCAAATCAACACATCTGGAACTGCATCACCCTCTACAGCTCTGCGTCAACTAACCACCTCTCAGTCTGTCCCACGAAAATTCCTCAACACAGTCTCTTTAGCCCAGCGTCAGCTCTACAGCCCTCTGCACTGCTTGCGTCAACCTCTTCAGCTTCTGCGTCAACCTCTTGGCCCTCTTCGTCCTCTGCTGGCCTCCTCAGCCTCTACATCAACCCTTGTTGCCTGTGTGTCAACTTCCCTAAGCTTTGCGCTGCCTCTTTGTCACTTTCTCTACCTCTCTGATATGTATTCCCGACCACCTTCCAAACTACCCCTCACTGCAACAAATCACTAACTCGATTTCTCAGCAAACCCTGCCCCAAAAAATTGAATTGACTGATGAATTTGGTGTGTCTCCAACTGACCTTCAAGCCTCCTCTTCTACTTTTCCTGTTGACGATTTAAAGGCCGATATTATGTCCCTAATCAACGGCTAAGATTAGATCTGGCTTGATCCTCATTATTTAGAACTTTGTCGCCCATATTATATTAATACACATTAATATTTTAATTTCCTAAGTTTATACTTAGGAACCCCATTAAAAATATTAATGATTTTAATATCTCCCCATCTGGGTGGAATTTTGCCAAACAATTTTTGGGTCTTGGAGATCTCATGTGCCTTAGCCTCTCCACCAATTTTCATGGTCAGAGCACATCCGATGCTGCCAAAAATCAACACTCCCTCTTAGCGAGGAATTTGCTCTAGTAATGCTTCACCACAAAAACATCACACTAATCCTTTGCATCGGTACCTGTGCTGATGCTTGGCCTGCTGCCTCACATCCCCTGCACTACTGCTTCCTGTATTGCTGCCCATGACACTGCCACTACCACTGCTACATCTGTACTGCAGCTCCCTCTCAAAATGTTGCATCATGCTACCCATAGCACGACCACTACTATCTGTTGCACTGCAACTCAATTACTGAGAAGTAAGTAACTGACTCCCCCCAAATACTGACATCCCAGTCAGTCTGGAAGCGTCATGATGCTGAAGCTACCTCTGTTGCTATCTTGTGCTACTACAAACACCTTTGTGCCTTTCCCATTGCTGCAACCTCTATTGCGCTGCCACAGACTTCTGTTAGCCCTGCCTTGCCGCTCCACCAAACTTTGATCCACCCGACATATGTCATCATGCTACTGTCGTTAAGGGCTCCCGTAGCCGAATGTGATCCAAAAGTTTGGGTACCTCAAGGATCCTGCCCTTAGCATGTAGTCCTCTTGACTACAACTCGATGTCTCCCCAACTCTTCTCTAGAGGTGCATAAACACTCATGGCACAATAATCATTAGTCTCGACATCCTTCTCCACCTTAGCTGGAGCTGCCTTTGAATCAAAAGCTTATCCCTTGCCTTTCTTCCTGTGGCACTGAGATGCATAATGTCCCAGCTCCCCACAGTTGAAGCACTTGACCTTGGAGATGTCCTTCTTCTTCCTCTTCCCTTGTTGTCCCGCAGATGCTAGAGTAGCATCCTCCGCCTCCTCTTTCTTGACTCGAACGCCCTTACCACTACTCCCTGCCTCAGTTAACCTCCTGATCTCTTCCTATCAAAGTGTTGCCCACATCTCCGCCCAACTGGGGAGAGTCGCTCTGCCTAAAATGCTTTGAACAAACATCTCCCAGTCCTCGGAGACTGCATTCAGAGCAGTCCTGACCATAAACTTTGGATCCAGTGTAGACCCCCAGAAGTACGCTGGTCCCAAATTTCTTACAATTTGAGGAGGAAGGGATCTATCTCCTCTCCCTTCTGTATTTGATATGACCTCAACTGATTCTCCAACATCTTCCGCTGCACGGAAGAGCCTGGTACAAAGTGGTCAAGGTCTCCCACATTTCTCTTATTGTGTTCTTCTTAGCAATATGTGGTATGACATGATCCTTGACCTCGTCTAGAATCATTCGTTTCGCCTTCGCCTGGGCCTCCTCATACTTCTCATTAGCATTAGGGTCAATTGGGACGGCTACGGTTCTCAAGGCATAGTCCTTGATGTGATGTTTATCTAGGATTGCAAGGATCCTGGCCTTCCAGATGACAAAATTGGAAGCCCCATCCAATCTGTCCTGATCCATCAATCTGTTTACTGCCATCTCTGCTCCTCTTTTGGACTCCCTCTGTGTCTCGACTTCCCTCCTAGAAATCCTTTTGCCAACTATCGAATCACTCCTCTCCAATCCTCCTTTGCTGTTGCAACTTGGATCTGGAATTCTTGGCTAAAAATCCGTCAAGGTAATGCTTCCCTCTACCTTGGTTCTGTCTCCTTAGACATTGTTCTATACAAATAGAAACAGCTTCCCACCAGCTCCTCAAATCACAATCTACAGAGCTCCCTTAGCCCTCGGCAAGTGAAGAAGTTGAGCCTTTTTTGGCTCTACGCAATCACAGTGAGAGCTGGATCAGCTCCTCCTGACCTCAGTGTCGATCCTTCCTGGTTGAGAAAGATGACCGAGCACTCCGTAGGCCTGATCTGCCCCCCCTCTGCCTTTGCGTTGGCCTTTCTTCTAGCTCAGAATGCTGACGCATGCTTTGCGTGAGCCTCTATGTCACCCTCTTAGCACTATGTCACTCTTCCTCTTACCTCTTCAGCTCTGGAACAGTGCTCTCTCTCGAGGCAGCTGCTTCTTTGCTGCAAATTCTCAGATTTCTTCTGTTGGTGTCTTCAATCCTCCTTGATCTGCAATCGCTCTGATACCATTTGAAAATTCCTGAATCTAACACATCAGAAACCCCTACTGCATTTTATGGTTTACCATCTCCTACTTGTTCTTTGCATTAACAAGTTATTTAATAACATAAATATCGAAGTAAACACAAATGCAGCCTTCACAAATATACAAATCAACAACTGAAATAAATTGAGACAACACAAGGGACACCATTATTTTTGGACAATCGTCTCCGGAAAAACCCAATGGGGAAGACTAGTGCAACAGATATGAGGGTTTTATTATTATGCAGTTTTTTGAATACAACTAGGGTGCTAGAAATGGCTCACCCTTCAGAGATTGTCCTCGGCAGTAGTACCTCTCTTCGGAGACAAATATTCCGGCTAATCAACAACCGGATGATTGGTCCCACTGAAACTTCGACTATTCCTTAGCTAGACAGCAAAAGTTGCTCCAAGCTATCTTCTGGAGCTACGTCACTCTCCAGGGACTATGTCACCCTTTATGGCTCTGCGTCAGCTAACCAACTCTCAGTTTGCCCCACGAAAATTCCTCAGCACAGTGTCTTCAGCCCAACATCAGCTCTACAGCCCTCTGCGCTGCCTGCGTCAGCGTCTTGGCCCTCTACATATATGAGGGTTTTATTATTATGCAGTTTTTTGAATACAACTAGGGTGCCAGAAATGGCTCACCCTTCAGAGATTGTCCTCAGCAGTAGTACCTCTCTTCGGAGACAAATATTCCGGTTAATCAACAACCAGATGATTGGTCCCACTGAAACTTCGACTGTTCCTTAGCTAGACAGCAAAAGTTGCTCCAAGCTATCTTCTGGAGCTACGTCACTCTCCAGGGACTATGTCACCCTTTATGGCTCTGCGTCAGCTAATCAACTCTCAGTTTGCCCCACGAAAATTCCTCAGCACAGTCTCTTCAACCCAACATCAGCTCTACAGCCCTCTGCGCTGCATGCGTCAGCGTCTTGGCCCTCTACATCCTCTGCGCTGGCCTCCTCAGCCTCTGCGTCAACCCTTGTTGCCTCTTTGTCAGCCTTCCTAGGCTCTGCATTCTCTTTTGCACTTTCTCTACCTCGCTGATATGTATTCCCAACCTCCTGTCGAACTGCCCCTCGCTACAACAGATTACTAACTCGATTTCTCAGCAAACCTTGCCCCAAAAAATTGAATTCACTGATCAATTTGGTGTGTCTCCAATTGACCTTCAAACCTCCTCTTATACTTTTCTTGTTGACAATTCAATGGCCGACGTTATATCCCTAATCAACGGCTAAGATTAGATCTAGTTTGATCCTCGTTATTTAGAATTTTCTCACCCATATTATATTAATACACATTAATATTTCAATTTTCCTAAGTTTATACTTAGGAATCCCATTAAAAATATTAATTATTTTAATATCTCTCCATCCAAGTGAAATTTCCCCAAACAATTTATCGGTCTTGGAGATCTCTTATGCCTTAGACTCTCCACCAATTTTCTTGGCTAGAGCACATTCGATGCTACCAAAAATCAACAGTTCCCCCTTTGTTGCCTCTGCGCTGGCCTGGACTGCTGATACAGCTACTGCATGGGCTCCCCCCAGCTATTGCATCTTCCTCTCCTGGCTCAGAATGCTGACGCAGGCATTGCATGAGCCTCTAAGTCACCCTTCATTCTGCATCTCTGGTTTTGGAACAGCGTTGTCTCTCGGGACAACTGCTTCTCTGCTGCAAACTCTTAGATTTCTCAGCCAGTGCCTTCAATGTCCTGTGATCTGCAATTGCTCCAATACCATGTGAAAATTCCAGAATCTAACACAGCTTTCATTCAGATGCTAGGGCAGCATCCTCCTCTTCCTCCTTCTTGATTTTGATCCCCTTGCCGTTGCTTCTCACCTTGCTTAGCCTTCTGATCTCTTCTTGGCGAAGAGCAGCCAACATTTCCTCCCAATCTGGAAGGGTCACCCTACCCAATATGCTCTAGACAAACACCTCCCAGTCTTTTGAGACTGTATTCAGGGTTGTTCTCACCATCAATTCTTGATCCGACGTGGCTCCTATGGAAGTTAGCTGATCCCAGATCTCCTTCAATCAACTGAGGAAGGGGTCGATCTGTTCTCCCTTCTGCATCTGGTATGACCACAACTGTTTTTCTAGTAGCATCTTCCTCTGCACGGAAGTATGTTGATACAACTTCTTTAGGGCCTACCACATCTCATTTGTCGTATTCTTCTCGGCAATGTGTGGTACTACATGCTCCTTGACCCTATCAAGGATGATGCTCTTGGCCCTCGCCATTGCATCCTCGTACTTATCGTTATCAACCGGGTCAACTAGGACCGCTATTGTCCTCAAAGCGAATTGCTTGAGACGGTTCCTGTCTAGAACGGATAAGATTTTGGCCTTGCAGACTACGAAGTTTGAGGCTCCGTCCAGTTTGTCCTGGTCTCTTACCTCGTTCACTGCCATCTCGCTACTCCTCTACTTCCCTCCTGGAATTTCTCGGTGTGACACCCTCTGAGCCTCAATTTCCCTCTTGGAAATCCCTCTGCCAATGTCAAGATGCCCCCACTCCAATCCTTAGTGCAACTGCACCACTGATCCGGATTTCTTGGCTAGAAATCCTCGACAGCAATTCCCTCCTCCTTGGTCTTGCCCTGTTAGGTACTGTTCTGACTACAGTACCGCACCAGCTTCACTCTGCAACTTACCCACAACCTCCTAAGCCCCAGCAAACTGAAGGTTAGAGCTTCTAGGCTTTGCGCAATCCCGGCACTAGCAAAATCCGCACCTCCTGGCCACGAGCGTCAATCTTTCCTGACTGAGAAAGATGACTGGGCACTGCATAGTTCGAGTCTACTCTCCTCTACCACTGCGCTGATCCTCTTCCCGGCTCAAACTTGATGACGCAGGAACTGCGTCACCCCTTCCGTATTGCTTCTCTTCTAGGAACAACATCTATCACTTGGGACAACTGTTTTCTACTGCTGCTACTCTTCTCGGCTGATGTCCTTAGTTCTCCTATTATCTGCAACCACGCTCTGATACCATGTTGGAATTTCTAAGTCTAACTGTTAGAAACCCTTCATGTACTTTTTTGATTTATTTCTGCCTACTTGTTCTGATTAATTAACAAGTTATTTACCATGTAAATACTGAAAATAAATACAAGTACATGCTCAACACATTACAGATCATCCACTGAAGGAAACAAAACAAGCACACAAGTGACACCATTGTTTTTGGACCAATGTCCCCAGAAAAACCCAATGTGGGAAAACCGATGCAGCTATTTGAGGGTTTTAATTATTAAGCAGTGTCAAATTACAATCTGGGTGCCAAACCCAACAAAGAATAATCTCGGCATTAGTACCTCTTAGTGGGAGATAGATGTCCTGGCTGAAACCCCGGATAAACACTCCGACAGCTCCCAGCTTCAATCTGCCTCACGAAAACCCCAGCGTCAGCCTCTAAGGACTGCATCAGCCCTTTCTAGCCCAACGTCTGCCCAGCATCACCCTAGCTCACCCTGTGTCAACCTCTGGAGGCACTGCATCAGCCCTTAGAGCCTCTGCATCACCCACGTTGGCTCTTTGGGGCACTGCGCAGCTCCTGGCTACCTCTGCGTGAGCCCTAGTTGGCTCTACGTGAACCTATGGCCGGCTCTGCATCCCTCTCTCCTAGCTTCTGCGCTGATCCTCTTGGTACTATCTCTACCTCTCTGCTTCTGTATTCATTGCTCCTCAGCTGCAGCTCTGATCCTCTTGGTACTATCTCTACCTCTCTGCTTCTGTATTCATTGCTCCTCAGCTGCAGCTCTGATCACTCTTTCGACTTCCTCAGCAAACCCTGCCCCAGAAAATCAAAATCTCGATCAACTCGGTGTGTTCTCCAAGTGACCTTCAAGCCTCTTCTTATATTTTGCTCGTTGACAATTCAACGGCCGAGATTAAGTCCCTAATCAACGGCTAAGATTAACTCTGGCTTGATCCATACTTTTGGACCCTTCTAACACAGTTTTATATTAATTCACATCAATATTTTATTTTCCCTAAGTTTAAACTTAGGGACTCCATTAAAAATATTAATTATTTTAATGTCTCCAAAATGTTTAGAATCTGCCCAAACCATTTCTGGGTATTGGAGATCTCATGTGCTTTAGCCTCTCCACCAATTTTCGTGGCTAAAGCACATTCGATGCTACCAAAAATTAACAAAAATGTGCTCCAGTAGGTAGGGGTACCATAGTTTTTCAAACAGAAACAGGAGAGCGGTTTTGTGATATTAATGTACTGCATGTACCAGGATTGGGGATGAACTTACTTTCTGTGTCGCAACTTCAAGGCAAAGGCTATGACGTTTTCTTCATCAAGGAGAAAGTATACGTCAAACATCCGAGCTGGAAAAAGAAAGTGCAGATTGGCATCAAAAGTAACAGGCTATACGGACTACAATTAAAATCACCAATGACACTAATAAGCAGTCATGGAGACAAGGATTTAAACGAACTATGGCACAGAAGAATGGGACATTTGCACCATGGGGCTCTGAGAATTCTCAAGAGAACTGTAAAAGGAGTTCCAGATCTTAGTACGAAACGAGATGATGTATGCAGAGGATGTGCTCTAGGAAAGTATGCCAAGGTAGCATTTCCTAGAAGTAAAAACAGGGCCAAGGCTGTACTAGGATTGATACACTCAGATATTTGCAGACCCATATCCACTAGAGCTCTTAGTGGTGCCGAGTACCTCCTTACCTTCATTGATGACCACTCAAGGAAAAGTTGGATTTATTTTTTGAAAACCAAGGACGAGTTTTTTTGTCGATTCTAAGAGTTCAAGGCTCTAGTTGAGAATCTAACTAGGAAGAAAATAAAAGTTTTGCACTCAGATAATGGTGGAGGGTATGTCGATAAGGACTTCACTGATTTTTGCACTAAGGAGGGCATCAAAAGAGAGTGGACAACGCCTTACAATCTGGAGCAGAATGGAGTAGCAGAAAGAAAGAACAGGACTATTGTAGAAGCAGCTAGGGCCATGATGTATGATTAGGATATGCCAAAATTCCTATGGGCAGAAGCATGCAACACAACAGTCTATGTTCATAATAGAACTCTTCATTGGGCAAGATTACTCTAGAGAAAGTCTTCACAGGGAAGACGTCTGAAGTCAGTCATTTCAGGATATTTGGGAGCTTATCATATTGCCACATACCCGAGGAAAAGAGGAAGAAGATGGATCAAACTGCAAAGAAAGGATATCTAGTGGGATATAGTGAGAGCACTAAGGTATACAGAATCTATCTTCCAGGGAGCAAGAAGGTAGTAGTTTGACGAGATGTGAAGTTCATGGACGACAGGGCTTTCAGAAAATCTCGAGAAATGCCTTCCGAGGAGCAATCAAAAGAGGAATCGTTGGTCAAACCTCTTCAACCAATGGAAGAAAAGAATTCTTCCTCGGGTCAAGAAGAATCATAGGATGAGGAGCTAACAGAAGCACTTGCTGGCAGAGGAAGAACGCGCAGGGAACTTCGTCAGATTTTGCGAGATGCAGAGGACTCCACCGGTGCGCCAAGGAACAATAAGAGGGAGCGAAAATAGTCAGATAGATATCAGGCATTAGTAGCTCAGGATGGGGAGCCTGCCAACTTTCAGGAGGCAACTCAACATCAGGTTTGGCTGGATGCGATGGTAGAGGAGTACAACTCCATAATGGTGAACGATGTCTGGGAGGTAGTGCCAAGGCCTCAAGACAGGGCAGTGGTAGGTTCAAGATGGATCTACAAGATTAAGTACACTGCAGACGGCAGTGTGGAGAAATACAATGCCAGGTTTGTGGCTAAGGGGTATGCTCAGAAGGAAGGAATTGACTACTAAGAGACCTTCGCCCCGATAGCTAGGTATACATCTATTAGAATCGTTATATCTCTTGCAGCTCAGATGGGGTGGGAGATTCATCAGATGGATGTCAAAACGGCATTTCTAAATAGTGTGATAGAAGAAGAGGTATACATTGAACAACCAAAGGGCTTTGGGACACATGAGAAGAAGTCTCATGTATGCAGATTGAAGAAAGCCTTGTATGGGCTGAAACAGGGACCTAGAGCGTGGTAGGGGCGAATCGATGGCTACTTGCAGAAAATGGGACTTGTCAAGAGTGACTTAGATCCAAATCTCTACTATCTGGTTGTAGAGAATGAGCCTCTAATCTTAGTATTATATGTGGATGATCTCTTCCTAACAAGATCATTCAGGCTTATAGGGGACTGCAAGAAGAATCTAGCCACGAAGTTCGACATGAAGGATTTGGGACGAATGCATTATTTCCTAGGGTTGGAAGTTTGGCAGCAAAAGGGGGAGATCTTCCTTGGGCAAGGGAGATATGCTATAGAAATCCTAAAGAGATTCAGGATGGAGGACTGTAGACTCATGGCTACTCCAATGATAACCAACTGGAAGAAGATTGATGCATCAGAAGACAAAGATGTTGATCCCACCTTATATAGGCAGCTCATAGGGTCCCTGATGTATCTGGTTAATACCAGGCCAGACATTTGCTACACTGTCATCACCCTCAGTGAGTTCATGGTGGAGCTGAAGAGGGCGCACTAGGCAGCAGCCAAACATGTTCTTAGGTATTTACAGGGAGTAGTCGATTATGGACTCTTGTACACCAAGTGTAAGGATATCAAATTGAGTGGGTTTACTGATGCAGATTGGGCAGGAAGTTCAGTGGATCGGAAAAGTACCTCTAGGTATTGTTTCAACATTGGATCAAGAATGACTTCCTAGTGCAGTAGGAAACAGAAATCCATGGCTCAGATCTTAGCTGAGGCAAAATATATGGCTGCAAGCACAGCTTCGTGCGAGGCCATATGGCTTAGAAAACTGCTTGTGAACCTGTTCAGAAAAAAGATGGAGGCAACCATAATCATGTGTGATAATCAGAGTTACATCAAGCTCTCTGACAATCCAGTGTTTCACAATCGGTCAAAGCATATTGATATCCGCTGTCACTTTGTCAGACACTGTGTCCAACGAGGAGTTGTACAGTTGAGCTACACTCCTACAGGAGAACAAGTAGCAAACATCCTTACCAAGACCCTTGGAAGAACCAAGTTTGATTATTTCAGGGAGAAGATGGGGATGATAAAGTATCCATTTCAGCCCTATTGTACTTGGTCTTTGCAGCAACCGGTGCATTTGAAGGAGGCTCAGGGATTTTACCCTTCAAATAATCCATCACTTCTTGTTCTTCCAAGGTCAAATCAAGAGACATCTTCCATCCATGATAGTTAGATTTTTCACAGACCTTGTCTTCAGTCGGGAAGTGGGATGAAGAACCCATTGAGCCTTTTGTCCTTGTCCAACTGTCTTCGGTGATTGCTCCTTCACTCTTGCTTGGGCTTTCTCTTTACCTCAACTCTAATTCCATGTTAATTTTAAGCAACAATGGTATGTTCTATGCTTTAGAGCAATTTACTTCAATTTATTTATTAACCCAATATCAATATCCAGTTTAGCAATCACATCAACATGATAGTAAAATGCAAATAGAACATAAACATAAACAATAGAAAACAAGCCAAGACGAGAGGACACAAGATGTGGCACTAGCTAGGGACAAACCCTAATGTGGGGAAACCCTTGATCAATTCTTCTTATATTCTTCAATAGTTCAGCAGAGAGAGAGATAGTACAATTTACAAATTTTATAATTAATGACAGCAGCAAAAGAGCCCTAGCCAGAAAAGTCAACGTTGGTCAACAGGGCATAATTCTTCCTCAATTCAGCTTGGTCAAACCCAGTGAACTTTAGCCTCCAACAGCAATTCTAATAAGCGCAAAATAGTCCGAAAAAGTCCAATCAAAACTGGTCAACGAATGTCAACCCTGTGGCCAGCCCTATTACAGTGAACGCTAGTCAAAATAGAGGCTAGATTGCCTCAGTTTTTGTGCCTAGATCTGCGGCCTGCTAGGACAGAAATTCCTCATCCAAATCCGCAGTCAAGGAAGGTCAACGCTGGTCAACGCAGCCCAAGAAAACAGCCTCTGAAATTCGGTCATTTTGGTCAACGCTTAAAACAGAAAATTGTCCTCCTTTCCTTCGCATGTGTGAGAGAAAAAGCTGCCCAGAAAAATGTGTACCCAATCAAATGAGGAGAGAGAGATGTGAGTGAATGAGTGATGTCCAAATGAGGCTCAAGCATCATGAATTTATAGCAAACGTCGAGGATGAAAGGACGTGACTGTTGGGCTTCTGAGCCTACATAAGTTTGCTAGCTGACCTTGACAATTTGTCCATAATCAAAATAAATTCATAACTTCATTTGTACATGTCGAAATCGGATGATCTTTAGATCAATCCTACACCTCTCGGAGAGAGGAATCCAAGTAAAATATCACCTGTCATAAATAAGATGACCCCTGTGGAGTTTGGCCCTAGTTACCAATTTTAACATAAAATTGTGAAACATGGTCTGTTGTGATGAGCTGAAGGTTGAAACCTTCAGGGAAAATGGCAGCTTGCTGAGCAGGATGGCAGGGTGGTGTAAGGCAGGGGAGTGGAGTCTCCTTCAGGTCAGAGTTTGAAAACACTTCAGGGTGGCAGGGTGGTGGTATGGCAAGTTGGAGCTTGTGTAGGGTGTTGGAGAGTCCTTCCAGTGGGAGCTGGTAAACAAGGTTGCGGGGAAGCACCCCCCCCCCCCTCGAGCCTGCTCTCGAATCACGCTCCGCTGGAGAGTGGATAGGGAGCGACCTCGGGAGCGCGCTCCCTTAAAAAAAATTCCGCTCCCTGGTATTTAGGGAGCGGTTTAGAGTGGTTGCTCCTTGATTGCTCCCCTTTGCTCCGCGAGCGAAAAACTAAAAGAGAGAGCGATCGGGGAGCGATTGATCCCAACCGCTCTGTGTTTTAATTTTTCACTCTTCTCAGCCAAAAGGTCACGTGGCGCATGGGGAGGGAGAAGCAGCGGGCGGGGAGGAAAGGAAGGGAAGGGGAGGGGGGAAAGGTTAAAAGGCCCTCTCCCCTCCCATTATTTATCATTTGTCTTTGTTGGAGAGAGCAACAAAGAGCTTGGAGCTTGAAGAGATCGAGAGGGAGGAGCTTGGAGCTTGAGTTGAGGAGGGATATTGAAGGAGCTTGAGGAGCTTGCAAGGGAGATTGGAGCTTGGGATTGAAGGCCAAAGAGGTAGGATCTACACTCTAATCTAGCATTTTTGTTTTTTATATGGTCATTGCTAAATAAAAACATTCTCTTCTCTATTTCCCATTCCCATTCCTCCATTTTTCTGCAGACTCAAAACTTCAAACATCATGGCTATATGGCTTGGCATTCTCTTGTTGTTGGTTCCTTTTTTTGTTATTATGGTGTTGGAGAGTAGAAGGAGGGTTGATCATGATGAAGAGTATGAAGAAGTGGGTTATAGTGGATTTGATGAAAACTCTGGAGAGGAATACCTTGGTGCGGAGGAAGAGAGTGGAGATGATGAGGCCACAAAAACTAAACAAAACCAAACCCCATTGTGGAAATATGTTTCTAGGCTTGAAGCAAGGAAAGAGGGTGGAACCACTAAATTTACATGCCTCCATTGCAAAAGCACTTACACAAGTTCATACACCCATGCCAAAAGGCACCTCTGTGGGAAAAGGCCATGGGATGGAGATAAAAAAGTAGGAATCAAAGCTTGTGTAAGTGTGTCAGCAACACAAAGAGCCAAATACATAAGGGAAGAGGAGGAAGCCCAATACAGATCTAAAAAATCAAAGGGTTTCTTTGAACATAGCTCACAATAACATGCACAAAGAACTCCATCAGCATCCTCCCATGGCAGTGGATATGGAGGCATAGGAACAAAGATCTCTTTAAGGCGTAGAAACATATCAGATTTCCTCGACGAAGGGTGTAGGAATGATGTGGAATAAAAAATTCACCAGTTTCTCTATGCATGTGGGATACCATTCAATGTTCTTCGCTCACCTTAGTGACATGAAATGGTTTCTGCCATAAATGATGCCCCCAAAGGATACATGAGCCCTGGGTATGACAAGGCTAGAACCAATGTTGTTAAAAGCGCGATCGGGATTAAATCGGCGGGGAATGAATCGGAAAAAATCGGAAAAATCGGGAAAAAATCGTTTGGTACAAAAATATTCATTTTTTTTCATTTTTTTTCAAAACTCATTATAAATCGTGCTGCCCCGACTATCAGCGATTTTTTCGAAAAAATCGGGAAAAATTGGCAAAAAAATTATATGCGATTTTTTTGAATAAAAATCACAATTAAATCGCCGTCCTGAAAAAAGCGTGATTTTTTCATTAAATCGCGATTTTATCGCGCTTTTCACAACACTGGCTAGAACCATTGGACTTGATCATGAAAAAAGCAAAAATAGCACATTCTTTGAGTAAAATGACAAATTCTTGGAATGAGCATGGGTGTCCATTATATGTGATGGATGGACAAATGTAAAATACAATCCATTGATAAGTGTTCTTCTTGTGTCTGTTAATGGTGCCATCTTCCTTTCAGCATATGATTACTTAGAAAAGTTCAAGACCGCCATCAACATTATGTTGGAATTTCTAAGTCTATCCGTTAGAAATTCTTCCTGTACTATATGATTTATTTCTTCCTACTTGTTCAGTTACTTAACAAGTTATTTACCATGTAAATACTGAAAATAAATACAAGTACAGTGTCAACACATACAGATCATCAACTGAAAGAAAAAAGCACACAAGTGACAGTTATTTTTGGATTAATGTCCCCAGAAAAACCCAATGTGGGAAAACCAGTGCAGCTATCAGAGGGTTTTATTATTAAGCAGTTTCATAATACAATCTGGGTGCCAGAAATGGCTCACCCAAAAGATAATGCCGTCCATAGTAGTACCTCTAAGTCGGAGACAGATATCAGCTCCAATCTGCCCCACGAAATCTCCCAGCGTCAACCTCTAGGGTCTGTGTCAGCGTCTTTGGCCCAGCATCAGCCTCTCAGGGCTCTGCGTCAGCCTCTGGAGCCTCTGCGTCTCCCACGCTGGCCCTCCTCAGGCTCTGTGCAACCCCTGGCTGCCTCTGCGTGGCCTCTCGCTGGCTCTGTGTCAACACACTCCCGGATTTTGCGTTGATGCTCTCGGTACTATCTCTGCCTCTCTGCCACTGTATTCACTGCCCCTCAGCTGCAACTCTGATCACTCCTTTGATTTCCTCAGCAAGCCCTACCCGAGAAAATCGAATTCTTAATCAACTCAGTGTGTTCTCCAACTGACCCTCAAGCCTCTTCTTATACTTTTCTCGTTGACAATTCAAGGGCCGAGATTAAGTCCCTAATCAATGGCTAAGATTAGATCTGGCTTGATCCATGACTTTCAATTCACATTAATATTTTATTTTCCCTAACTTTAGACTTAGGGACTCCATTAAAAATATTAATTATTTAATATCTCCCAAATTGGTTAGATTCTGCCCAAACCATTTCTGGGTCTTGGAGATCTCATGTGCTTTAGCCTCTCTACCAATTTTCGTGGCTAGAGCACATCCGATGCTACCCCAAATTAACACTCCCTCTTAGTGAGGATTGTGCTCTAGTAATACTCCTCATTGAGTATCACCCTGATCATCCAGCATTGGTCCCTCTACTGATGTAAGGCCTGCTGCCCAACATCCTTTGCACTGCTGCATCATCTACCGCTACCCATGGCCCCACCACTGCCACTGCTACATCCGTACAACAACTCCCTTTGCATTTGTGCTGCTGCCCATGGCCCTGCCACTGCCATTGCTGCATCTGCACTACATCCCCTCTCATCATGCTACATCGTGCTGCCCATAGCACTGCCACTGCTAACTGCTACACTGCAATTCAGTTACTAAGAAGTAAGTAACTGATCCTCCAAATTCTGACATCTTTGTCAGGCTAGAAACACTCCCGATGTTGAAGCTCCCTCTGTCGCTGACAAGTGCTCCCTCTACAGACCTCTGCACTGCTGCAACAACTCCATGCCTTTTGCACTACTGCCTCACGCTATCCTGGGACTCCTGCACTGTAGCCCTCTCTATTGCTCCATCCACATTCGTCTTTACCGACATCCGCCAGTCCTGCTACTCTTCTTTGGGGCTCCCGTAGCCAGGTATAATCCAAGAGGTTGGGTACCTCGAGGATCCTGCCTCTCATCACCTGTAGTTCGTCTGACTACAGCTTGATGTCTCTCCAACTCTTCTGTCGAGGTGCATGAGCACTCATGGCACAGTCGTCATCAGTCTCCACTTCCTTCTCCACTTTAGCTGGCGCAGCCTTGGTCTCAGAAGCCTGTCCCTTGCTCTTCTTCCTCAGACACTGGTTCGCATAGTGACCCAGTGCCCCACAATGGAAGCACTTGACCTTGGAGAGGTCCTTCTTCTTTCTTTTCTCCCGCTTTCCTGCAGATGCGAGAGTCGCATCTTCTTCTTCCTCTTTTTTTATTTTGACCCCTTTTCCACTACTCCCTGTCTTAGACACACATCTGATCTCTTCTTGACAAAGTGTCGCCCATAGTTCCTCCCAATCTAGAAGGCTCGTCCTACCCAGTATGCTCTGGAAAAATACCTCCCAATCCTCTGAGACTGCTTTCAATGCAGTCCTCACCATCAGTGCCTGATTTGGTGTGGCCCGCATGGAAGTTAGCTGATCACGGATCTCCTTCAATCCACAGAGGAAGACATCTATCTACTCTCCCTTGTGCATCTGATATGACCGCAGTTGGTTTTCAAGTAACATCCTCCTCTGCACAGAAGTATGCTGGTACAATTTTTTCAGGGCCTCCCACATCTCATTTCTTGTCTCCTTCTCGGCAATGTGGCACCACATGATCCTTGACACCATCAAGAATGATGCACTTTTCCCTGGGCATTGCCTCCTCGTGCTTGTCATTTTCAGCTGGGTCAACCGAGATCGTTATCGTTTTCAAGGCGAAGTGTTTGATGCGATACTTGTCTAGAATGGACAAGATCCTGGCCTTGCAGACTACGGAGTTTGAAGCTCCGTCTAGTCTATCCTGATCTCTTAGCCCATTCAATGCCATTTCGCTGCTCCTCTTTTGACTCTTTCATGTCTCTCCACTTCTCGTCTGGAAGTTCTCAGTTTGACTCCCTTTGAGCCTCGATTTCCCTTCTGGAATCCCTCTACGAATCCTCAGCAGCAACTCTCTCCTCCTTGGTCTTGCCCTGTTAGGTATTGTTCTAACCACAATACCCCACCAGCGTCGCTCCACAACTTACCCACAATCTCCTATGCCCTAGCAATCTGAAGGTTAGAGCCTCTAGGCTCTACGTAATACCGGCACCGACACAATCTGCACCTCCTGGCCACAGCATCAATCCTTCGTAGCTGAGAAAGATGACTGGGCACTGCGTAGGTCAGATCTGCTCCTCTCTGCCTCAGTGCTAATCCTCCTCCTGGCTCGAACTAATGACGCAAGCTCTTTGCGTCACCCCTTTCTTGTTGCTTTCTACTAGGAACAACTTCTATCACTCGGGATAGTTGTTTCCATTGCTGCTGCTCTACTCGGCTGATGCTTTCAGTTATCCTGTGATCTGCAACCACGCTTTGATACCATGTTGGAATTTCTAAGTCTATCCATTAGAAATTCTTCGTGTACTATCTGATTTATTTCTTCCTACTTGTTCAATTACTTAACAAGTTATTTATCATGTAAATACTAAAAATAAATATAAGTGCAATATCAACACATACAAATCATCAACCGAAAGAAAGAAGCACACAAGTGACAGTTATTTTTGGACTAATGTCCCCGAAAAAACCCAATGTGGGAAAATCGATGCAACTATTAGAGGGTTTTATTATTAAGCAGTTTCAGAATACAATCTATGTGCCAGAAATGGCTCACCCAACAGAGAATTCCCGTACCTCTCAGTCGGAGACAAATATCAGCTCCAATCTGCGCCACGAAATCTCCCTATGTCAGCGTCAGCCTCTCTGGCCCAGTGTCAGCCTATTTGGCCCAGCGTCAGCCTCTACATCTCCCACGCTAGCCCTCCTCGGGCTCTGCGCAACTCCTATTTGCCTCTGCGTAGCCTCTAACTGGCTCTACGTCAACCCTCTCCTAGCTTGTGCATTGATGCTCCCAGTACTATCTATGCCTCTCTGCTACTGTGTTCACTGCCCCTCAGCTGTAACTCTGATCACTCCTTCAATTTCCTGAGCAAGCCCTTCCCCAGAAATTCGAATTCTTAATCAACTCGATGTGTTTTCCAACTGACCCTTCTTATACTTTTCTCGTTGACAATTCAACGGCTGAGAGTAAGTTCCTAATCAACGACTAAGATTAGATCTGGCTTGATCCATGACTTTTGGACCATTCTAACTCAGTTTTATATTAATTCACATTAATATTTTATTTTCCCTAAGTTTAGACTTAGGGACTCCATTAAAAATATTAATTATTTTAATATCTCCCAAATTGGTTAGATTCTGCCCAAACCATTTTTGGGTCTTGGAGATCTCATGTGCTTTAGCCTCTCCACCAATTTTCATGGCTAAAATACATCCGATGCTGCCCCAAATCAACACCTTACAGAACCATTACTTGAAACAATTGAACATATTGGGCCATACAGTGTCATCCAACTCATCATCGATAATGTTGCTAATTGTAAGGCAGTGGGAGAAATTATTGAGGATAGATACCCCAACATATTTTGGTCTGAGTGTTTGGTTCACACAATGAACCTTTTGATACATGATATTATTAATAACAAAAACCATCAATACAAATGGATTGGTGATTTGTACAAGAGAGGCAAAAAATGATAAAATTTATTACAAATCATAGCAATACCCATGGGCTTTTCTGCAATCGCTCAAGATTGGAGTTGTTAAAGATTGTGAAGGTTGGATTTGCTAGCTATTACCTCACCTGCAAGTGCCTTTTGAAGGTAAGAGAGTCATTGTATAACATGGTATCAAGTCAACACTGGCAGGTATTAAAGGACAGGGCTCCAAATGCAGTTGACAAACAAGGCTTTTAACAAGTGGAGGAGACTGCTCTTGATGGTCTACTTTGGGCACGTGTGAGGGAAGTATTGTAATTCACCAAGCCCATTTATAGCATGATTCATTTTGCAAATACAAATAAACTAGTGATTGGGGACATGTATGAGCAGATGGATAGCATGTTGGGGCAAATAATAGATATTGTTCAGGAAAATGATCCCAACTTGTATACAATGATTCAAAATTGTGTGTGCACAGTGAAATAAACTTAATGTTCCACTACATGCCTTGGCGTATATCCTTATGCCAAAATACTACTCTCCATCTTGGTTGCAACATTCCTGTGCCTCTCGCACTGCTGCAGCCTGCTAGCCTCGTGCTGTCTCGGGACTCCTGCACTATAGCTCTCTCTGCTGCTCCATCCGCTTCTGTCTCTATCTGACTCAGCCAGTGCTGCTACTCCTCTTCGGGGCTCCCGTAGCAAGGTCTAATCCAAGAGGCTGGGTACCTCAAGGATCCTGCCCCTCATCCCCTGTAGTCCGCCTGACTACAGCTTGATGTCTCCCCACTTCCGCTCAAGTGGTGCATGTATATCGTGGCACAGTCACCGTCTGTCAAAACTTCCTTCTTTTCCCATGCTAGCGCTGCCTTAGTCTCGGAAGACTCTCCCTTACTCCTTTTCCTTAGACACTGGATCGCATAATGAACCAGCTCCCAATAGTGGAAGCACTTGATTTTGGAGAGATCTTTCTTCTTCTACTTCTCCTACTTTCCCTCAGATGTTAGGGCCACATCTTCCTCCTCCTGCTTAACTTTGATCCCCTTGCTGCTGCTACCCGTCTTCGACTGCCGTCTGATCTCTTCCTGGCGAAGAGCTGCCCACATCTCGTCCCAAGGTGGGAGAATCCCTCTATACCCAGTATACTATGGACAAACACCTCCCAGTCTTCTAAGACAGCATTCAAGGTTGTCCTCACCATCAGCTCCTAATCCGGTGTCACCTCTATAGCAGTCAACTGATCTCGAATCTCATCCAGTCCTCCGAGGAAGGTGTCAATCGGTTCTCCCTTCTACGTTTGATACGACTTCCACTGATTCTCAAGCAACATTCTTCTCTGCACATAAGTATGTTGGTACAACTTCTTGAGAGCCCCCCACATCTCAAATGTCGTTTCCTTCTCGGCTATGTGTGGTATTACATGATCTTTGACCCCATCAAGGTTGATGCTCTTGGCCCTCACCATTGCCTCCTCGTACTTGTCATTATCATTGGGGTTGACTGGGATAGCTATTACCTTCAAGGCGAAGTTCTTGAAACAATTCCTATCAAGTACGGATAAGATTCTGGCCTTCCAGATTGCGAAGTTCGATGCTCCATCCAATCTATCCTGGTCTCTTACTCCGTGTAGTGCCATGATGCTCCTCTACTTCCCTCTTGGAAGTCCTTTGTTCAACTCCTCTGAGTCTCTACTTCACGTCTGGAAGTTCTCTTCTGGACTCCCTCTGAGTCCTGATTTCCCTCCTGGAAATCCTTCTGCCACTATCGAGATGCCCCCTACTCTGATCGTCTTGTGTAACCGCACCACTGATCTGGTTTCTCAGCTAGAAATCCTCGGTAGCAACTCCTCTGGCCTTGCTCTATTAGGTACTGTTCTAACTACAATACCTCACCAGCTCCACTCTGCAATATTCCCGCAGCCTTCTAAACCCCAACAACCTGAAGGTGAGAGCTCCTAGGCTCTGCGCAATCCCGGCACTAGCAACCCGACCTCCTCAACCAACTACGTCAGCCCTCCCAGCTACTGCGTGGCTCTGTGTGAGGCTTCTTTTGCCTTGCTTAGCCTCTACGCTGCCTCTTCCTGGCTCACCCTTGATGACGCAGACACTACGTCACCCTCCCTTATTGCTGCTTTGCCAGAAACAACTTTTGTCACCTCGGGATAGCTATGTTTTGCTGCTATTGCTCCGCTCGGTTGATGTCCTTCAGTCCTCCTGTGATCTGCAATCACGCTATAATACCATGTTGAAGTTTCTAAGTTTACTTAGTTAGAAACCCTCCATGCACTTTATTTGATTTATTCCTACCTACTTGTTATTTTTCTTAACAAGTTATTTACAATGTAAATACTGAAAATAAACACTAGTGCATGCTCAACATATTACAGAACAGAAACTAAAAGAAATAGAAACAAACACACCATATGACACCATTATTTTTGGACTAATGTCCTCGGAAAAACCCATTGTGGGAAAACTGGTGCAGCTATCTAAGGTTTTTTTTATTAAGCAATATCAGAGTACAATTTGGGTGTCGAAACTGACCTACCCAACAAAGAATTTGCTTGGCAGTAATACCTCTCATTTTCTGACAAATCTTATGGCTGAAACTCCAGATAATCCTTCCAGCAGCTACTCAGCACCAATCTGCCCCAGAAACTCCAGCGTCAGCCTCTCTCTGGACTGTGTCAGCCCCTCTCTGCTTCACGCTAGCCCTGCGTCACCTCGGATCGATCTGCGTCAGCCCTGGGAGACCCTGCATCAGCGCTCTGGCCCTCTGCGTCAATCACACTGGCCTCTTTGAGGCTCTGTGCAGCGCCTGGCTGCCTCTACGTGGCCCTACATGAGCCCTGGCTGGCTCTGCGTCATTATCCTTAGCTACTACGCTGCTCTCCCAGCACTATTTATGCCGCTCTATCTCTCTATACTCAAATGCCCCTCTGCTGCAACTCCCGATCACTAATTCTATCTCTCTTAGCAAACTCGGCTCTAGAGAATAGAATGACTGATCACTCTGGTGTTTTCTCCAAGTGACCCTCAAGCCTCCTCTTATACTTTTCTCGTTGACAAATCAACAGCCGAGATTAAGTCCCTAATCAATGGCTCAGATTAGATCTGGCTTGATCCATGTCTTTTGGACCATTCTAACACAGATTCATATTAATACACATTAATATTTTATTTTCCCTAAGTTTAGATTTAGGGACTCCATTAAAAATAATAATTATTTTAATATCTCTTGATCTGTTTAGAATCTACCCAAACCCTTTCTGGGTATTGGAGATCTCATGTGCCCCAACCTCTCCACCAAATTTCGTGGCTAGAGCACATCCGATGCTACCCAAAATCAACAGATTTATCAGTGGTAGAGGGAGCAGCGCAACAAAAGCTTCAGCGCAGAGCAGTGTCCAGGTGAGACGTAGTTTTCTGCAGCAGTTGTTGTTGCAGAAAAACGTAGAAGAAGGAAGGAGACACTTTTTGAGGGAATTTCTTCCTCAGAGAAATCCTAGCTAGGGAATTTGATTTCTTAATTGCTGAGCAATAGTAGAGGGGAGCAGATCTACTAACCCAGCAGGGAGTGCGTAGGCTATCCTAGTGGCAAAGCAAAGGAGAGAGGAGGCAATTCGACATTTTGTTGGCAGAGATAGCAGCTAATGGGCTGAGAGATCAAGATCAGTTGAATGAAACATTCAACTATGTGATCTGGAAGGCTAGGATCTCTTGCCTTTTGGATGAGCATAATCTCAAAGCCTATGTCGATAGTGTGGTAGCTAAACCTGTCAGATGCAGATCCAATCAAGAAATACAAGGTTGAGATGGCGAAGGCTAAGTGGTTAATCCTCGACGGAGTGAGGGATCACATTGTATGTCACATTGCTAGCAAAAGGACGACCAAAGAAATGTGGGATGCCTTGGCTACGTTGTATCAAGGATCTTCCGAGCAACAGAAGATGTACTTAGAGGAGAAAATGAGATCTGCGAGGATGCAGAACGGGGAATGCATTGATCCATTCCTATCGAAGCTTTAGGAAGTCTAAGATTAGTTGGCTGCTGTAGGGTCATCACCTCAACCTACAGAGATGGTGAGGTTGGCCCTAAATTCAGTGTCAGAAGAATGGAAAGTATTTGTCCAGAGTATCCTAGGCAGAGAGAAATTGTCGGATTGGGAAGGGATGTGGGCCGCTCTTCAACAAGAAGAGATGAGGTGAGACTTAGTCAAGTGCAAACTTGATGGCAGTAGCGACAGTTGGATGAAGCCCAAGGAGGAGGAAGAGAATGCAGCCTTGCATCAAAGGGGCAGTGGGAGCAGTGAAGGCGGAAGAAGGGCATCTCGAAGATCAAATGTTTCTAGTGTGATGAATTTGGTCACTTCGCTACGCAGTGTCCTCTCAAGAAGAAGGACAAGGACGAGAAGCACGATCTGCAAGCTACTACTACAAAGATCGAGGAGGAGTTTGCCATGATTGTCCAGATACCTCCAGGGGAGAGGTGGGGTGATCTAGTATTGTAGTTTGAAAGAACCATAGATGGGCAAGATCCTTGAGGAGTCCACCTCTTGGATCAAGACCTTGCTACTGGGAGCCCATAGTCAATAGTAGCAGGATGGACCAGTGTCAGGTGGTGCAGTCAGGTGCTAGAGTGATAGATGTAGTGGCTAGTAGCAATCAGATACTGAGCAGCGCAGAGCTAGTGTTGGCAGCAATGCAGTTGGCACAGAGAGTCAGCAACAACGTAGAGACTTCAGTGGCAGTGCAGAGGCTAGCAGTAGTCAAAACTCGGACGACAGATGCATCATACTAAACATAGTTGGTTCAGTATTTTAGATATTCTTCCATTGCAGTTGTTGCAGAAGGCAGCAACAGCAATTGAAGCAAACTTGCAGTGCAGATGCAGCTGGCAGTAGGAGCATGAATGCAGCGTTTGTGCAACAGTTGGTGGGCAGTGATGTCAAACATCAACAACGCAGAGGGAGATGTTATAGAGTCAAGGTGATCCTTCAGCAAGTTGCATTACTAGAGCACATTCCTCTCGAAGAGGGAGTGCTGATTTCTGGTGGCATCGGATGTGCTCTAAGCCTCAAAATTTGGAGGGAGGCTAAGACACACGTATTCCAAAATACCCAGAAATCATTTTGGGAAATTCCACCCAGAGACAATTTTATTAAAATAATTAATTATTTTTAATGAATGCCTAAGTCTAAACTTAGGAAATTAAAATAATTAAAGGGTATTAATTAAACTGGGGGTGAATGATCCAAATGGAAAATGGCATCAACCCATGGTAGTCATCCATCCATGGAATTTACCCATGGTATTGTAAATGACATCCACCCATGGTATTTTCCCATGATATTGTGACATCCACCCATGGTATTCATTCACCCATGGAATTTACCCGTGGTATTGTAACCGAAAAATACTATAAATAACAAGTCGCATTTTGTAAAAGAACAATTTATCCGCCACAATGTATAGCTTTTATAATTATTCTCCATTTTAATAAAAATAATCTTTGTGGTTTTGTATATTGGGTATTCTCCTCGTTTTCTTCTGGCATTTCAATTTTTCATATCTTGGGGGCCTCTCCCCCAAAATCCATTTCAATCTTTTAGATCTTGGGGGCCTCCCCAAAGATCTGGATCAGTGGTATCAGAGTAGGTTATGATTCCATGGGAATGAGGGTTTGATGCATATTTCGGTTTCAAATTTTGTAGCAATATTCAACAAACTTCGGCATGTGCTAGGTCCTCCACAGAGCATTTTCTTGGGCCAAGCAGGAAGAATTTTTCTTTTTTCATTTTTTTGCAGGAATGTTTTTGGGCAGTGAGTGTGCAGATCAAATTTGAAATTTTTGGTGAAAAATTACAAAAACAAATAACAGTTCTGGATTCCTTGCGAAAAAATACCCAAATTCAAAAAAACAATCGGCTGAATTGGGGTCATTTTCTTGGGCCAAGCGGGAAGAATTTTTCTTTTTTCATTTTTTTGCAGGAATGTTTTTGGGCGGCGAGTTTGCAGATCAGATCTAAAATTTTTGGTGAAAAAATTTCAAAAACAAATAACAAATCTGGATTCCTTGCGAAAAAATACCCAAATTCAAAAAAACAGTTACCGGACTTGGAGTCCGGATGAGGGAGATATCACTAATTTAGAATCAGTTATGTTGCAGAAATGTTTCTGACAGCAATTCGTGGACGTCAGCTATCCTATCTTTTTTTGAAATTTTGGTGCAAAATTTCATAAAAGTAATTGTAGATTTGAGTTGCTCTCGAAAAATCGCCCAATTTCAAAAAGAAATGGGTCGAATCGGAGTTCGTATGTGGGAGATATCACTAATTTAAAATCAGCTATTTTTTCAGAACTTTTGTGATAACAGAAAAGTTGCATCGTGAATCTGAGATTCTAGAGTGTACAGATAAGGATTTCCAACACATTGGACGATGCAAAATGGTCCTTTTGTTTCCAAAAATAGGTTATAATAAATATTCTAAGTTATATTGACCAAGTTATGTCCATTTTAATTATGGAGCAGCATTCGGAGCGAGTTCTCTTTGGAGACGTGCCCTCCTGCCCCGCTTAGGTAGGCACCTACTTCAAATTCATCAGTTTCAGCATAGCAGGATTCGGCTTGGGTTCTTTGGAGACGTGCCCTCCCACCCCAGGCTATGTAGGCCCCTGCTACTTCATCAACAACTAACATCACGATTATGGGTCAACCGCACAAAATCCTTGTCATCAAAGTCCATTTGCTAGGCCGCACACTGTTAGTATCACAGTTGGTTACAAGCATTACAAGGTATCTCTATCCTTGGATCTTCATTTGTCATGGTTATGGGTCATCCACAAACCCACACTTCATCGAAGTCCATTTGCTAGGTCGCACACTGTCAATATCACAGTTGGTCACAAGCATTACAGGGTATCTTTATCCTCGGATCTTCGTTCATCATGGTTATCAGTCATCCACAAACCCACACTTCATCGAAGTCCATTTGCTAGGCTGCACATTGTCAATATCACAGTTGGTCACAAGCATTACAGGGTATCTCTATCCTCGAATCTTCGTTCATCATGGTTATGGGTTAACCAAATAAAACCCTTCTCTCTAGTGGCTCTTCATATTCAACAAAGGCTTCAGGGAACTTCACACAATGGGGACCATTGCTTCTTGAGGGAGGAATGATCTGAATGGAAAATGGCATCAACCCACGGTATTCATCCACCCATGGTATTGTAAGTGACATCCACCCATGGTATTTGCCCATGGTATTGTGACATCCACCGATGGTATTCATTCACCCATGGAATTAACCTGTGGTATTGTAACCAAAAAATATTATAAGTAACAAGTCGCATTTTGTAAAATGATAGTTTATCCGCCACAGTGTAGCTTTTACAGTTATTCTCCTTTTTAATAAAATATTTCTTTGTGGTTTTGTTTATTGGGCATTTTCCTCTTTTTCCTCTGGCATTTCAATTTTTCATATCTTGGGGGCCTCTCCCCCAAAATCCATTTCAATCTTTTAGATCTTGGGGGCCTCCCCAAAGATCTAGATCAGTGAAATTTCTAGAAGAAGACGAGGATCAAGTCAAAATGATTTGAGCCATTGATTAAAATTTTATGTGGGTCGTTGATTGATCAATGAGAGGATTATAAGAAGAGACTTGATGGGCATTTGGAAAACACATTGGGTGAGAGATCGGAGATCGATTTTCTCAAGAGAGCAGCGCAGCAATTGTCGGAGAAAGTGATAGAGGAGATTTCTTGCAGTGAGGGGCAGGGATAATTTTCCGAATCCAGTTTTCCTGATCCAAAGAGTGCAAGGCATAGAGGGCAGAGAGTAGTCCGGAAAAGCGACGTTGGGCCACACAGAGGCAACGTAGAGCTATGTTGTCGCAGTGCAAAGCGTCAAAGGGAGTCCTTATTTCTGTTGGGGAACAGTCGGGATCTAGTGCCAGAACCAAGGTGTGAGACCAGGAAGCCAAAGGGCCATTAGTTTCTAGCAAGCAGAGGATCGAGAGGAGGTGCAGCGCAGTCCCAGCAGCAGTGACACAGTAACTGCGTGGGTGTGATGCAGTACTGTGCAGAGATTGCATAGAAACAACACAAATCAATGTCAGATTTCCCAATGACAGGGTGAGATCATCTCACTGCCCTTTTGTCTAGTTAGATCTCTGTATAGGATTGCCAATTTGGGCATTTGAAGAATTGTACTCAGAAATTACTGCATAATAATACAAACCCCTAGCTGTTGCACCAATTTTCCCACATTGGGTTTTTCCAAAAACAACGGTGTCACTTGTGTGTGTGTTATTTCTTCTTGCTCCGTTCTTGTTTTTGCATATAATTTAATTAGTGAAGGCTGCAGTCGTATTTACTTCGATATTTACAGTGTAACATAGTAAAAAAAATGAACTAAAATATATATATATAATACATATAATAAAAAAAATAGACCTACGCCATGCAGGAAACCTAGTCGTTGCCTCCAGACTTGCACTATCTCCAACAAGCCAAGCGTCGGTCAGGCTCGATTCTCCTACGACCGCATAATCACTACAGGGTTCTCTCCTCTCTACTAGACATAAATTCTCCATAACCATCAACCACATAACCCACAAGACTAGCAATGTGATTCACTCAGCTTTTTTCGTAGCGCAAACCCTTTTTAGACAAAGTATCTCCTTGTCTTGTGCTTGCGGCTACTTCAGTCTATTGCACTAATTCCAACGGTCGTTGATACCCTGCCCAACTGTTTCCCCACTATTCCACTGTAGTCGAGTAGTCGCCACCCGACTGTTTCCCTACTATTTCCATCGTAGTTGTCGCCCGATTGTTTTCCACTCCTGCCATCAACTGGGCCCTTCTTCCTTCTGGCCATAAGCATTCTCATTCCTTGCTGCAGCAGTCGCCTTGATTCAATCGACCGCTGCTTGTGCTGCTTCATCTCCCAACGTTGTTTGTCTACCCATCGAGCCTCCGTCCAACTGAGCGTATACCCTGTCAACACATTCCGGCCCCCAATCTCGATTAAACTCATTCGCTGGCGTCCCTTCTCCATTCTGCGGGTCCTGTCAACTTATTCGTTGGGTCAACGTTTCATTACAGTCACATTTTTTCATTTTGGTTAATTCAATTTGCTACATTGTAGGGGTAGTGATTTATGAGAACATTATATATATATATAATTTAATAATTAAAAAAAAAATATTACAAGTCATATATATATAAATACAATAATATATATATATATATATATATATATATATATATGAATATATATATATATTTAAAAAAATGATTAAAAAAGGGGTTGTCTTTAAAAACCCTAAGCTTATTAAAAAAAAGAGAGTAAAATGGGTGGAGGATTTTTAGAAACTTCACTTAATTGTGCTTTAGTGCTATTTAGAATTATAGGGACTGCTGGAAAAGATGTCACTTTTGCTATCTCCCCTGTCGAAGATAAAAAATATATAACGCATAAAATCACAAACTAGTTAGTGATTCCAAAGTCAGTTGTTTGTCTACCCATCGAGCCTCCGTCCAACTGAGCATATACCCTGTCAACACATTCCGGCCCCCAGTCTCGATTAAACTCATTCGCTGGCGTCCCTTCTCCATTCTGCGGGTCCTGTCAACTTATTCGTTGGGTCAACGTTTCATTTATAGTCACATTTTTCATTTTGGTTAATTCAATTTGCTACATATATAGGGGTAGTGATTTATGAGACATTATATATATATATATATATATATATATATATATATATTTAATTATAATTAAAAAAAATATTTAAAGTCATATATATATTAAATTACATATTTAAATATATATATATATATATATATATATATATATATATTTAAAAAAATGATTAAAAAAGGGGTTGTCTTTAAAAACCCTAAGCTTATTAAAAAAAAGAGAGTAAAATGGGTGGAGGATTTTTAGAAACTTCACTTAATTGTGCTTTAGTGCTATTTAGAATTATAGGGACTGCTGGAAAAGATGTCACTTTTGCTATCTCCCCTGTCGAAGATAAAAAATATATAACGCATAATATCACAAACTAGTTAGTGATTCCAAAGTCAAATCTAATCGAAAAATTAGACTGTTTTGGCAACAAAAAATATGACATAACCAATTTACAATTTAACATTGAAGATTATACACCTATATCACAATTCTCAGTTCAAACCCTATGAAACGATTAAGGTGACATTATTTTAAGTGCACCCTAGATGGAAACCCTAGGTTCCTTCATCTTGAATACGAAAAAGAAGTTTTTGACATTTTCTTACAAAAAGAAAAAAATAACACTATAGGATGTTACCGTGAAAGCCAAATTCAGTAACACTAGAAGACATCCAAGATATCTCAAAAGTAATATTCCAAGAAGATAAAAAAGTTTTACAAAATATGCAAATGAAATTGACAAAATCACTGCTGATAGAAATGAAGAAGTCTTGCGACTTAAGAATCATAGTGAAAAATTACTAACCCAAATTAAAAAGCTTAAGAATGACAAGTCATTAAAAGACAAGTTAGAGCAACTTACTCAAGATGTAATATCCCCAACCCGGAATATTCCTTAAACTCCAGCAAAAACTCCAACCAAATATGTGCAAATGATATAATAACCCAAAGTGATAAAATAACAGTGGAACAGCATATAATAATGTCAACTAGAAATATAAGCAGATACACAAGAAGTGCAGCGAGAAAATGCTAAGCCATTTTATTATACTGAGCAATAAAATGAGTACAAGAGGTGACTAAATAGATGGCACCTCGACTTGCACAAAGCAAGTGAAGAAATACTCTCAGAATGATAAGAATGGCCTCTCTGCGTGGATGCTGCTGCTGTGCTGCTGCTGCTACTAGGAAATAAATGATGATTTGGCACTGCTCTCCTCCTCGGAAAAAACTGAAACTCTGGATTCGGGCTCTACTCAAGAAACCCAGAAAAACCCAGAAAGCTTTCTTGGAATGGTCGACCCCCGAAAAACACCCCCTTGGGGTTCTGCGCAGTTCTCTAATGCCCTGCGCTGCCACTGAAGAAAACCCCTTTAAACTCTGCCTGAAACCCTGCGAAAAATCCTCCAATGAGACAAGAGTTGGACCCCTGCTCAATCACCCAACATAAATCCACCTGTAAATCCCAATCCTGCACTACAACCCAAAAAGAACTGCGTCCCTCTCCAAGTGCTGCGCAGTCCTCCAAAATGCTGCTAAAATTGTTGTTGGAATGCTGATGAAACTACTACTGAAACACCGTAGGAAATACCTTACCCGAGGAGGCACTCGAAGTCCCCCGAGGCTAAGGGTGAGATCTCCGAACGGAGACACTCGATGCACTAAACAGTGTTGCAGACTAGCTAAACAGCTAACGTGCTCAGAAGTCGAAATGACTAGCTCAAAATGCACATAACTGAATGATCCAAAATGAGGGGGCTCTTATCTATTTTATAGCCTCTGCCTCTCACAATCCCTAGGCTCACCTCCTCCTGTTTGATTGCCCTCTTGCCACGTGTTCTTTTCCTCCTACATAGTTCCTCCATGTGTCTGCGTGGGCTCCATTTCTACGTCCCCCTTTGGCCCCCCTTGGCTCCCCTTTAAGTCACAACGTTGTACTACCTAGGAAGTGACTTTTTATTCTAAAGTGAGTTATGTTCCCCCTTCCTCACTTTTTATTTACAAATAACTATAGAAGGCAAAAATTGAACAAAATCGAATATTCCAATTAGCCATAGCTAATTAGGAATATTGCAGTCTCCCCAGCAAAGTGTTGCTTGTCCTCAAGCAACTAAAGTGATGGATGCTGTAAGATCTTCTCACTCTCCCAAGTGGCATCCTCATCCAGCAAATTCTTCCACCTCACCAAGAATTCTTGGACTGTCCTGCTCTGCAGCTGCGTCTCCCTAGTGTCAATGATAGCCTCCGGCTGCAATACCAAATGCCCCTCATCATCCATGGGTGGTAGCTCATCTGTCACGGTCACCTGCTGCCCCAATGCCTTCTTCAGGCATGATACATGAAAAATGTTATGAATCTTGCTGCCTTGGGGCAACTCCAACTCATATGCAACCTATCCAATCCTGCGTATTGTTAGTGTCAGTCTTTGCAGCCTTCCTCCAGTGATCAATCATACTCTTACAAAGTGATTTTAAGTTGTCAAGGTCAAATTTTGTCATTTCAGTGAATCTTCAAGCAAAATTTGGTCACTAGGTAATAGGTCTAGGGTTTGTTTTCACTCCTTTCAAAGTTTTCCCAATGTCGGTCCATGTCACCATTCAGCTGAGTGTACCATCATTTAGAGGGTTGTCATCATTATGTCAAGTTCCACTGGGTCATTTTACACCTTGTTCATGCTTCAGTTGTGCCTAGGTAAGGTTCATTTCCCTCTTCTAGGGTTTTGAAGGTAATTTCTCTTGGATGATCAAATCATCAGCAAAACTTGTATCCTAATGTTCATACACATTCCCTTATCCTTAATGTACCTTATTAAACACTTCCCATCAATGAGATCTCCCAAATTCCTCATTTTTGCACAAACCCTAGTTTCTTGCTACAACTTGACAATTTTCTAAGCTAGACCTGTGTTTTGCCCTTTTGGACACCTTCCTCTTACTCAATCTTTGAAATTCCACTTTCCCCTACTTCCTAACATCTCTCCCTACTTCTCAAGATTTTCTCAAGAATTTAGAAGCCCCTTATCCCCTTCATTTCAACAAATCCCCTGTTCCACACATCGGGATAGGTTTTACTCCAATGATGTTTCTAAGCAAGAAAAGATGAATTTGGGAAAACTGAGAGAGGTTTTTATCCATAATAAGCCAAGGAAGAAAAACCTCCTTCACTTTTTATACAGGTGTCATGGTTTTAGAGAAAAGTCAAAAATACAGTTGCCTCAGGAGAATTAATGCACCTCTGGAGTGACCTTGGAAAAATCAAGATTTCTCCTAGCTTGGTTGGCCTAATGACTTGCATGATAAATAAAATGATAACTAGACACAAAGAGCTTTACATTGAGCTATCATGACCTCAATCTGGGGTTGAGGAAAACTTTCAAAAGTTTACTGCAATAGCACTTTGCCTTTAGGCAGCCTCGTTTTGCACATTATGACTAGTCTTGGGTAATTTGATTTTTGATAGGGCAAATGAACTTCAAATTGAAAATTTTCAGTTGGGTTGGAAAGTAGATTCAAGAAGCTTACCAACGAGCTATCCCGCCCCCAATTTGGACACCAGGAAGGCCTCCAAAAGTCTCCTGGAAAAAGGCGCTACTCATTGAGATGACGCTACGCATTGGGCAACTCTCTGTAGTGTAAAAAATGAACTGGCGTGACGCATTGAGATGGCATGGCGCATTGGGCTAAAAAGCCTGAAATCCATTCAAATCTTACTCTGAAGAAGCTCCAAAATTGCAAATTATTCATTCCACAAGTAAGTTAACACCTCCATATTGCCAATGTTTGAGTTTCCATCAGTGTTTATGGTGTTTCAATAGGTTAAAAACAAAACCCTAGTTCCTTGCAAAGTTGTGTTGAGAAAATTTCCTAGGGTTTGCAAAATTGCAGTTTTGTTGTTGTATCCCCATTTTCATTTTGCTCTCACTACACTTCACTCATATTACTTTCCCTCTCCCCTTTCATTCACACTCACCTATCCCCTTATCCCTAAAACTAAAAACCCTAATACCTAATCCCACTATTCCCAAACCCTAGTTAAATATCCCCAAACCCTAATTGCTATCCCAAAGCCTAAATACTCTTTCCTAAACCCTTTCATTCCCCAAAACCCTACAGCTAGCATCAAATCTTGCCCTCATCTAACCCAAAGCTAATGCAATATACGTATGTAAATAGTTAGTCCACAACTAGCTAGTGAAATAACAACATATCAATTTAGATCCAGTGGAGCATTAAGAGCATTATTCAAAATACAGTACCACGAAGGAAAGAAGAGAAACACCACTATGAACGAACCACAAAGACTTTTGCTTTATTATTCTAGGAAAAAGTAACAGATTCCAGCAGAGCTTTGCTAGTCAAGAGTTTGATTACAATGTGTTACAACGAGGAGCCTTGAGCTCAATTTATAGAAAAATGAGAGATCTAGATCCCTCTCCAAGTGAAAAACAGCTAGGTGCACAAAGTTGACTTGATCCCGAAAAAAACAACTAGTTGAAAGGTTGATCCATGTCAAATTAATCTCGTCCCTTAATGCTTGAGGAAAAGAATTCAATCTCCTTAGTTGATGGAGAAAAAAAATTGATCCTGGTCCAAAAGATATTTTGGCAATTCTTTTTTTTCGAAAAATTCCTATTCTATTAACTTCCTTGGTCCACAAGTTTGATTTTCCTCAAAAAAATCGATTTTTCTGGGAATTAATTCCTTTTTTCTAGCCCAATGATTTTTTTTGGGACTTTTCCTTGCCTAATTTGTGGAGATTCTTTTCTTGGAAAGTGCACATTCCTTTTTTGATATTTTTCACTCTCTCATTTTAATTTTCTGACCATTTTCTGGCTAATTATTTTGCCATTTTTTGTCGAAAAATAGAAAATATGACTCTAGAGTGGTATAAATATATTTTTCCACCCTCAAAGTGTGTCAAAATAGAAAGTTTAGACGATGAGGCCCATTTTTGATTTGTGGTAGCATTGGATGTTCTCTAGCCATGAACATTGGTGGAGAGGCTAAGGCACATAAGATCTCCAAGACCCATAAATGGTTTGGGGAAATTCCACCTAGTTAGAGAGATATTAAAATAATTAATATTTTTAATGGGGTTCTTAAGTATAGACTTAGGAAAATTAAGATATTAATGGGTATTAATATAAAACTAGGTGAGAATGTTTTAAATGACATGGATCAAGCCAAATCTAATCTTAACCGTTGATTAAAGACTTAATCTCGGCCGTTGAAGACTCAACAGGAAAAGTTTAATTGGAGGCTTGAGGGTCAGTTGGAGATACACCAAGATTGATCAGTGAATTTGGTTTTCTGGAGCGGGGTTTGCTGAGAAAATTCTAACAAGTGATTTGCGTTGCAACGAGGGGTAATGAGTACATAGCAGAGAGGTAGAGATAGTGTGAAAGGGTCAGTGCAGTGACTAAGGAGGCTACGTAGATGCAGCAGGAGCCACGCATATGCAGTAGGAGCCACGTAGAGGTAGCTAAAGGCTGCGCAGAGGCAGAGGGGCCGCGTGGGTGACACAAAAGGCTAGAGAGCTGACGTAGAGCCTTGGAGAAGCACCGGAAGGATTTTTGTGGGGTAGACTAGTGCTGAGAAGCTGAATATCTGCTTCCGAGAAGAGGTATTACTCCCGTGTAAAAATATCTGTTGGGTGAGCCAGTTTGGCACCCTAGTTGTACTCAAGAAATCTGCATAATAATCAAACCCTCAGAACTGTTGCACTAGTTTTCCCGCATTGAGTTTTTCTGGGGACGATTGTGCAAAAATAACAGTGTCCCTTGTGTGTTTGTCTAGTATTTCAGTGGTTGATCTGTATATGAGTTAAGGTTGCATTTGTGTTTATTTTCAGTATTTATATGTATAAATAACTTGTTAATGGAATAAACAAGTAGGTGAAATAAACCAGATAATATAGTAGGGATTTTTGATGTGTTAGATTTAGAAATTTCAACATGGTATCAGAGCATTACAGATCACAGGAGGACTAAAGGCACCAACATAATCAAAATTATTTGCAGCAGTAGCAGCTGTCCCGAGAGATAGCGCTGCTCCTAAGCAGAAAGCAGCAAAGGAGTGATGTAGAGGGCCTGCGTCATCAGTTTGAGCCAGAGAAAGGGCCAGCGCAGAGGCAGAGAGAGGCAGAAGAGGCTCACCAAGAGCCACGTCATCCTACTCAGTCAGGTAAGCTTGATGCAGTTGGCCAGAGGAGTGATTCAGCCTTTGCAGAGGTTGCGCAGAGCTAGAAGGCTCAGTTTCTTTAGTTGTCGGGGCCTAGGGAACTGTGGGCAGATTGTGGAGCTGGTGGGTTGTTGTTTCTGACGGAGTAGAATAGTACCTAACGGGACAAAACCAAGGTAGAGGGAGTCATTGCCTTGATAGATTTCTAGTCAAGAAATCCAGATCCGAGTTGCAGTTGCAAAGAGGATTGGAGAGGAGCGGATCGATAGTTGGCAGGAAGGTTTCCAGCAGGGCAATTAGGACTTAGAGAGAGATTTCAAGGAGGGAAGTCGAATCTCAGAGGGAGTCCAGAAGAGGAGCGGAGATGGCATTGAACGGACTGAGGGATCAGGACAAGTTGGATAAGGCTTCCAACTTTGTCATCTGGAAGGTCAAGATCTTGGTTGTCCTGGATAGACATCACATCAAGGGCTTCGCCTTGAGAACCGTGGCTATCCCAGTGGACCCAACTAATAATGAGAGGTATGAGGATGCAATGGCGAAGGCAAAATGCATAATCCTTGATGGGTCAAGGATCGTGTCATACCACAAATTGCCGAAAAGAACATGGCAAAGGAGATGTGAGATACTTTGATGACATTATATCAGGGCACTTCCGTGTAGAGGAAGATGCTATTGGAGAATCAACTACAGTCGTATCAAATGCAGAAGGGGAGCAGATAGATCCATTCCTCCTCAAATTGCAGGAGATTCGTGACCAACTTACTTCCATAGGGGCCACGCCAAATGAGGAGTTTATGGTGAGGACCACCCTGAATGCAATCTCCGAGGAGTGGGGGACATTTTTCCAAGGCATTTTGGGTAAAGCTACTCTTCCAGGATGGGAAGAGATGTGGACAACTCTTGGCCAAGCAGAGATCAGACGGTTGACCAAGGCAGGGTGTAGCACCAAAGGGGCTCGAATCAAGAAAGAGGAGGAGGAGGATGCGGCTCTAGCCTCTGCGGGACAACAAGGGAAGAGGAAGAATAAGGAAATCTCCAAGGTGAAGTGCTTCCATTGTGGGGAGTTGGGTCATTATGTAACCCAGTGTCCCGGGAAGAAGAATAAGAGAGAGGCTTCTGACTCCAAGGCAGCTCTGACTAAGGCGGAGAAAGAAGTCGAGATTGATGACGACTGTGCCATGAGTGCTTATGCACCTCTAGAGAGGAGGTAGGGTGACATCGAGCTGTAGTCAAGAGGACTATAAAAGATGAGGGGCAAGATCCTTGAGGTACCCAAACTCTTGGATCATATCTGGCTGTGGGAGCCCCGAGTGACAGTAGTAGGATGTCGGATGTCGGTAGAAGCAAGATGCGATGAAGTGACAAGGCAGTGCTAGAGTGCAGGGGTTTGTAGTAGTGCAGTGGGGGTTGCAGCAGTGCGAGAGGCACATTAGAGGTTGTAGCAGTGCGAGAGACATAGAGGTGTTTGCAGCAGCGCAGAGGCAGCAGAGGGAGCACAGGATAACAACAGAGGTAGCTTCAACATCAGGAGGCTTTCGGACTGACAAGGATGTCAGAATTGGGTAGATCAGTTACTTACTTCTCGGTAATTGAATTGATGTGCAACAATTAGGAGTGGCAGTGCTAGGGGCAGCATGGGCAGCATGTTGAGAGGGAGATGCAGTACAGATGTAGCAGTGGCAGTGACAAAGCCATGGGCAGCAGTACAAGAAGCCGCAGTGCAGTGGATATTGGGCAACCGGCCAAGCATCAGCACACGTATCGGTGCGGAAGGATTAGTATGATGATCAGTGTTGGAGCATTACTAAAGCACATTCCTCGCTAAGAGGGAGTGTTGATTTGTGGTAGCATCGAATGTGCTCTAGCGATGAAAATTGGTGGAGGCTAAGGCACATAAGATCTCGAAAACCCAGAAATGGTTTGGAGAAATTCCACCCGATTAGGGAGATATAAAATAATTAATTTTTTTATTGGGGCTCCTAAGTCTAAACTTAGGAAAATTAAAATATTAATGGATATTAATATAAAACTGGGGAGAATGTTCTAAATGACATGGATCAAGCCAAATCTAATCTTAGTCGTTGATTAGAGACTTAATCTCAGCCGTTGAAAACTCAACGGGAAAAGTATAAGAGGAGACTTGAGAGTCAGTTCGAGATACACCAAGATTGATCATTCAGGTCGATTTTTTGGAGTGGGGTTTGCTGAGAAAATTTGAACGAGTGATCTGAGTTGCAGCAAGGGGCAGTGAGTACATTGCAGAGAGGCAGAGATAGTGCCAAAGGGTCAGCACAGTAACTGAAGAGGCTACGCAAAGACAACAGGAGCCACGCAGAGGAGGCTAGAGACTGTGCAGAGGCTGAGGGGCCTACGTGGGTGATGCAGAAGGCCAGAGAACTAACGCAGAGAGGCAAAAGGCTGACGCAGAGCCTTGGAGAAGCACCGGAAGGATTTTTGTGGGGTAGACTAATGCTGAGAAGCTGAATATCTACTTCCGAGAAGAGGTATTACTACCGTGTAAAAATCTTTGTTGGGTAAGCCAGTTTGGCACCCTAGTTGTACTCAAGAAATCTGCATAATAATCAAACTCTCATACTACTACACTGGTTTTCCCGCATTGGGTTTTTTCGAGGACGATTGTCAAAAAATAACAATGTCCCTTTTGTGTTTGTCTAGTATTTCAGTGGTTGATTTGTATATGAGTTAAGGTTGCTTTTTTGTTTATTTTCAATGTTTATATGTATAAATAACTTGTTAATGGAATAAACAAGTAGGTGAAATAAACCAGATAATGCAATAGGGATTTCTGATGTGTTAGATTCAGAAATTTCAACAGTCTAATTATGATTACTCATACCACCTATAACTTCAATCGACAACTCTTTTTTATTTTTTTACATCAAATATTACATAAAAATCCCATTTAGAAGGGGAAAGTTGACAATTTAAAAAAACTAACCCCTAGACACAACCAAATTCTTCGAAACTTTAAACATGATCTAGTATGACATTTTACATCGACTATATACACTAGGACTCACTTAAGACTTCACCATCAAGCCCCACTCTAACTTTGGGGTATGTTTGGGAGAAAAACTCAATCAATTATTTGCAATTGAAAAACACAAATAATTAGTTGAGGAAAAAAATCTCCCTAGAGTAAAACACTCTAACAAAAATTCTTAAGCTTGCCTAAGTGTGCTATATGGCTTCATAAGTATACTAGAACCATTTTTACATAATGGCCCACAAGGCTGCAGAATTTGGATTACATTTGAAGACCAAATGCATGATGAAATCTGAATTTATTTTTTATTACTCTGACCATGTGTTCTGTTCATGGGGTAGTTGACACTTAGTGGTCAACACACCCCATAATCCATATGAAGTTGTTGAAATCATGATGTTCTATGTTGTAACAATTACTTATTCAAAAACAACTTATTTTTGTTGCAATATTAGTTAAGCAATTGTAGATAGAACATAAACCAAATGCACAATTGGAGACAGCGAAGAACAAGATAAGACACAGAGAATTTAGGTCTGATGACTAGGGAAAAATCCACAAGGAGAAAACCCAACCAAATTATTCTTCTATTAGATATCAATTGTTTAGCAAAGATATAGAGTACAATGAGAGATCAAGAGAATGAGTAAGTTCACCCAAATCTGAACGAGTTGTAGCATAAATGATCTAGGAGGATCTCGAGACACTAAGGGGATGGATAAGGCTCGAAATTCAAAATGGCAGAAGGGAGGATTTGGTGGCATCAGTTGAGAGGGCTCGTCTTCCTGATCGCGGTGGCGTGAATGTTTCGTCAATCTGAGTGCGTATACAAAAGATAGAGCTCTTCAAAGATTGTATGGCATGAGAAAAATGGGGCCCTCAGTGCGCCACATGGCATCCCAGTCAGCGTGTGGGATCCACATGGCAGCTTGACAGTTGGCATCCCTCCAGTGGCCTCAAACGACATTTTGGTTATAACAATAATTTTTATATAGTTATTAATATAACTATATAACACAACCCAAATTCTAATATACCCCAAAACCATATATATATTCTAAAACCGTTATGGTATATAGTCAAAGGGTAATATTATATGGTTATATATATATACCATATATAACACGGATCTCCAACCAAAGCACATCACATAACCAACATATATGTGTTGACAGCCCACGTGGAAAGGTTGTTGGGGTTAATACATATGAAATATAGAATAAAACTATATATATTATATAGTTATAACCAACAGATATAAAGGTGGGTGGGTCAATGGATGGTGGACCGGCCCTTGGGGCACGGACCCAACCAATCCGCACCCCATTTAAACCTTAACATATATCCACAACCGTGTAACCAACACATGTGGGTAGAGCCATAAAGTTGAAACAACTTCAAATCATCATAGAGCATGATCTGTTGACCAAGACTTGGGTAGGCAGCCACGTGGTGGCCCCGCCACCCAAAGCCCCATGTACAAGCGCTAAACATAAATGCGAACTGTTGGGATGGGGATGGGTGTGGTCCCATGAAGTACGGGCCCACCCCCCAACGATGAGTTAAAAATACATGTAGTTATATACAAACTTTACGGTTGGGGTAAATTTATATGGTGTAACAATAAATCATAACAACTTTTATGGTAAAGTCTGCGATATTATTATTTAAACATCCAATTTTGGTCAGCATAAGGGGGGAGAGATCAAAGGCATAGATTTCGAGACCAGGTGGCGGAACCCTGAGCACTAAGAAACACTGGTGGAACCTTCCTTCAGCAGCGTTTTTGCAGGAGGGTGATTTTGGTCCAGACTCAGAATTGGGCAAGTTTTATATGGATTTTGCACCTCTCGGCTGCGGGAATCCATTGGTGGTGTTAGTTTTTGCAACATAGCTCTCCAATTTTCGGGCATTTTCAGGATGGAGGTATAATGCTCCATTTTTGTAACTGATGAATGTAACTTCTTTTTTATGCCATTTTTAATGAATGAAGGCCTCCCCATTGATCGAGGAGGGCCTGGAGACGTAGTCTAGGAAGGACGAACTCCATTATCAAGTTCTTGTCTTCTTGTCTTCTTATGTACTTCTTCTTCTTTCTCTCACATGTGCACATTTAAAGTTTCTCTTTAGTTAAGCTACAAATTGTATATGTAATTCTTTTAATGCATCTATAAACAAAAGATAACCTGGATCAAGTGGTATCAGAGCAGGTGTTTTTAGATGTGAATTGCATGTTTGTATGCTAATGAGAAACAGGCTCCGAAGAGGCGAAGGGGAGTTACAACCTTTCGATCCCGAGGCAAGACGTGCACATCGAAGAAGGAACATGGCAGATGACAAGACTCGACATGATGAGGAGCGGAATTTTCGCAAGACTTTCTATATGATGGCAGATCGTGTTGAGAAGTTATTCTCAAAGCTCGAAAAACTAGAAAATGCAAAGGGGAAAAGTCCAGAAGGACAAGGTTCAGTACATGGAGATGATGATGGAGGAGACCCACCTCCTTCTCCTTCCACAAGTGGAAGTTCTTCCTCTTCTTCTCACCATCATAATAATCGAAATTCCAAAGATGCATCTAAGAAACCTTTTTTTAAGTTAGATGTTAAATTTGATCTCCCCGTGTACAATGGTGAAAGCAATGCAGAGAAACTTAATAATTGGATTAGGCAGATCGAGATCTACTGCAGGATTCAGCAGATCGTGGAGGATGAAGCAAAGATTCAGTTGGCATCTTTGCGATTAACCAACACTGCTCTCGTTTAATGGGAGAGCAAAGTACAAAGCAGTTCGGATGTGGGTAATCTTTATTCCTCTTGGCCTAATTTCATTTCTGCATTAAAAGCACAATTTTATCCATTGGGTTACATGCAAAAAGCTTTAATGAACTGGCAGTATTTAAGGCAAGGCAAAGGTCAAGATGTTCAGAGTTTTACAGAAGAATTTAGGAAGCAAGCACTAAATTTGGGTATTGCACTTGATGCACCTGAGATCGTAACTAAATGCATTGGATCGTTACATAATTATATTAGACATTCATTGTTATTGTTTGAACCAACTACATTGATGTAGCCAGTGTAAAGGCCATTCACATTGAGAACAGGGATAAATATGACAGAGATGACCAATCAAAGAGAACGGCAGCAATCAAGAGAAGGGGAGCAAAACCCTCTTGTACCCATTGTGGGAAAGAGGGGCATGGTGAAGAGAATTGCTAGAAGCTACACCCTGAACTAAGACTCGAGAGGAATGATAGAAATGGGAAACAAAAGGTCGTCGCCACCGTACAACAAAGCCAAGATTCCGAGTCGGAGGAAGATGAGAAAGTCACAGCTACAGGATTTGCAAGAGGTAGGCCCATTGACTTGGGGTCTGACTCCAGTGATGAGATGAAGTTTGCAGCCTTGGGGGTCGCGACAAGAGGATCCATAGATTTGAGGTCTGATTTTGGTTATGAATCGAGGATTTCAACCAGGACACTTCCCTCAACAGGACACCAAGAACTTGAAGAAATTAACCACCGCATCCAAGCAGAGAATGTGGAACTAAGGAGGCTTCTACAAGAGGTGAGGGATGAAAACCAAAGGCTGCTACGCAAGTTGCAAGGCAAGGATGGGGCCTTGGAACTGCCGCAACATAGCTATCTGGAGGTAAAAAGCGATTCTCCAATTTCATATGATTCTCATGATGATGAATTTGTTGCTTTTGAAAACCATACTACAGGGATTGGATCCAAACTAATGAAGAAAATGGGATATCAAGGAAAGGGCCTCGACATCAAAGGCCAAGGCATCATAAACCCCATCAAAGTCAAGGAGTTGCCGCACCATGCAGGAATCAGATACACCAGGAAGGAAGTGGGGGGAAATTCCAATATCACTAGTAACCAGCCCACAATATTCGATGAAATTCCTTCCTCACAATCCAGCGATACTGAGGGCTCCATGAACACCTTCCGAAGAAACACCAAGGGGAAGCGCCCCAAGGTAGCCCCGAAAGTTTGGAGGAGAAAGAATCATTGTAATCATTGCAACAAAGAGGGGCACCAACAAATCACGTGTCCAATGCTCCATGTTCCAGAAACATCGCTAGAGGAGCCAAAAGATGAACATGTTCAACAGATGAATTCGCACCATTCACGATGGTCTGCTTTGTTAAGATGGTTTTTTTAGGGTAATAGCTTGTTATGACCACCATTGTAAATCATACGTTGCAATGTAAAAATGATGGCATGTTTCCCATCACTTCAAGACGCAACGATGATATTTTGGCCTTTCCTTATTAGTATTTGAGGCATTAATTACTTTGTATGTAATCCTTGGCCAATGAGTGTGTGTTATGAACTCTTGGCAAGGAGGGGTTGTTGAGTCATGTGTGGTGTGCATGATTGCAAGAATGTACTAGTTTTGTGTGTAGGGGATTGACAGTGTGCTAATGCTTTTGGAGGACCAAAAGCTCCTCAGTGGGGAGGATTGATCCAGGAGGATCTCGAGACACTAAGGGGATGGATAAGGCTCGAAATTCAATATGGCAGAAAGGAGAATTTGGTGGCATCAATTGAGAGGGCTGGTCTTCCTGATCGTGGTGGCGTGAACGGTTCGTCAATCTGAGCTCGTATGCAAAAGATAGAGCTCTTCAAAGATTGGTATGGCATGAGAAAAATGGGGCCCACAGTGCGCCACATGGCATCCCAGTCAGCGCGTGGGATCCACATGGCAGCTTGACAGTTGGCATCCCTCCAGTGGCCTCAAACGACATTTTGGTTATAACAATAATTTTTATATAATTATTAAACTAACTATATAACACAACCCAAATTCTAATATACCCCAAAACCATATATATATTCTAAAACCGTTATGGTATATAGTCAAAGGGTAATATTATATGGTTATATATATATA